>JAFFST010045839.1:59151-75771 GCA_022414735.1 Noturus placidus | reverse complement strand
TATATATATTAGTGGGAATTTACAGTGTATAATGAAACTGCATGTATTTCTAGTAGATAGAGAAAAAGGGATAAAGGACCTGCAGCCTTATTTGGGTGCACACATTTTTGCTTAAATTAAAAAAATATATATTATGTAATGATTTTTAATTTAATACAATTATAAATAATTATTTTGTTGTTATGTTGTTTAACAGTTGTTATAGAACACACAGGAAACACAATGGTTCAGAGTGTAAATACTGCCTAAAACACTCCCTAAATACTGCCTAAACACTGCCTTAAACACTCCCTAAATACTGTCTAAACACTGCCTAAAAACACTGCCTAAACACTGCCTAAAAACTCTGCCTAAACACTGCCTGAATACTGCTTAAACACTGCCTAAACACTGCCTAAACACTGCCTAAAAACACTTCCTGAGCACTGTCTGAACACTCCCTAAATACTGCCTAAACACTGCCTAAAAGACTGCCTAAACACTGCCTAAACACTACCTAAAGACACTGCCTAAACACTGCCTAAACACTGCCTAAACACTGCTAAAACACTGCTTAAACACTGCCTAAATACTGCCTAAAAACACTTCCTGAACACTGCCTAAACACTGCCTAAAACACTGCTTAAACACTGCCTAAAAACACTACCTAAACACTGCAAAAACAGTACCTAAAAATTGACTGCCTAAACACTGCCTAAACACTGTATAAACACTGCCTAAACACTGCCTAAACACCGCCTAAATACTGCGTAAAAAGTGTCTGCCTAAACACTGCCTGAACACTACCTAAACACTGCATAAAAAGTGACTGCCTAAACACTGTATAAATACTGCCTAAACACGACCTAAACACTGCCTGAACACTGCCTAAAAACACTGCCTAAAAACACTGCCTAAACACACTACCTGAACACTGCCTAAGAACACTGCCGAAATACTGCCTAAACACTGCCTAAAAACACTGCCTAAAACACTGCCTAAAACACTGCCAAAAAACACTGCCTAAACACTGCCTGAACACTGCCTAAAAATACTGCCTAAAAACACTGCCTAAATACTGCAAAACAGTGCTTGAACACTGCCTGAACTCTGCCTAAACACTGCAAAAACAGTGCCTAAAAATTGACTGCATAAACACTGCCTGAACACTGCCTACAACACTGCCTAAAACCTCACTGCCTAAACACTGCCTAAATACTGCAT
Organism: Noturus placidus; assembly: GCA_022414735.1. NCBI lineage: Eukaryota > Metazoa > Chordata > Actinopteri > Siluriformes > Ictaluridae > Noturus > Noturus placidus. Next base: position 74,568 of record JAFFST010045839.1, on the reverse strand, counting down.
AAAAAGTGACTGCCTGAACACTGGCTAAACACTGCCTAAATACTCAGCACCTGAACACTGCCTGAAAACTCACCGCCTAAATACTGCCTAAAAACTGACTGCCTAAACACCGCCTAAAAACTCACCGCCTAAATACTGCGTAAAAAGTGACTGCCTAAACACTGCCTGAACACTGCCTAAACACTGCATAAAAAGTGACTGCATAAACACTGCCTAAAAACACTGCCTAAACACTACCTAAAAACAATGCCTAAACACTGCCTAAAAACACTGCCTGAACAGTGCCTAAGAACACTGCCTAAATACTGCCTAAAACACTGCCTAAAACACTACCTAAAACACTGCCTAAAACATTGCCTAAAAACACTGCCTGAACACTGCCTAAGAACACTGCCTAAATACTGCCTAAACACGGCCTAAACACTGCCTAAAAACACTGCCTAAAAACACTGCTTAAACACTGTCTAAAAACACTGCCTAAATACTGCCTAAACACTGCCTAAACACTGCCTAAAAACACTGCCTAAACACTGCAAAAACAGTGCCTAAAAATTGACTGCCTAAACACTGCCTGAACACTGCCTAAACACTGCCTAAACACTGCATAAACACTGCCTAAACACTGCCTAAACACCGCCTAAATACTGCGTAAAAAGTGTCTGCCTAAACACTGCCTGAACACTACCTAAACACTGCCTAAAAACAATGCCTAAACACTGCCTAAAAACACTGCCTGAACAGTGCCTAAGAACACTGCCTAAATACTGCCTAAAACACTGCCTAAAACACTACCTAAAACACTACCTGAACACTGCCTAAGAACACTGCCGAAATACTGCCTAAACACTGCCTAAATACTGCCTAAACACGGCCTAAACACTGCCTAAAAACACTGCCTAAAAACACTGCTTAAACACTGCCTAAAAATTGACTGCCTAAACACTGCCTGAACACTGCCTAAACACTGCCTAAAAACTCTGCCTAAACACTGCCTGAAAACACTGCCTAAACACACTACCTGAACACTGCCTAAGAACACTGCCGAAATACTGCCTAAACACTGCCTAAAAACACTGCCTAAAACACTGCCTAAAACACTGCCAAAAAACACTGCCTAAACACTGCCTGAACACTGCCTAAAAATACTGCCTAAAAACGCTGCCTAAATACTGCAAAACAGTGCTTGAACACTGCCTGAACACTGCCTAAACACTGCAAAAACAGTGCCTAAAAATTGACTGCATAAACACTGCCTGAACACTGCCTACAACACTGCCTAAAAACTCACTGCCTAAACACTGCCTAAATACTCAGCACCTGAACACTGCCTAAAAACTCACCGCCTAAATACTGCCTAAAAACGGACTGCCTAAACACCGCCTAAAAACTCACCGCCTAAATACTGCGTAAAAAGTGACTGCCTAAACACTGCCTGAACACTGCCTAAACACTGCATAAAAAGTGACTGCCTAAACACTGCCTAAAAACACTGCCTAAACACTGCCTAAAAACAATGCCTAAACACTGCCTAAACACTGCCTAAACACTGCATAAACACTGCCTTAGCACTGCCTAAACACCGCCTAAATACTGCGTAAAAAGTGTCTGCCTAAACACTGCCTGAACACTACCTAAACACTGCATAAAAAGTGACTGCCTAAACACTGCCTAAATACTGCCTAAACACGACCTAAACACTGCCTGAACACTGCCTAAAAACACTGCCTGAAAACACTGCCTAAGCACACTACCTGAACACTGCCTAAGAACACTGCCGAAATACTGCCTAAACACTGCCTAAAAACACTGCCTAAAAACACTGCTTAAACACTGCCTACAAACACTGCCTAAATACTGCCTAAACACTGCCTAAAAATTGACTGCCTAAACACTGCCTGAACACTGCCTAAACACTGCCTAAACACTGCCTAAACACTGCATAAACACTGCCTAAACACTGCCTAAACACTGCCTAAACACCGCCTAAATACTGCGTAAAAAGTGTCTGCCTAAACACTGCCTGAACACTACCTAAACACTGCATAAAAAGTGACTGCCTAAATACTGCCTAAATACTGCCTAAACACGACCTAAACACTGCCTGAACACTGCCTAAAAACACTGCCTGAAAACACTGCCTAAACACACTACCTGAACACTGCCTAAGAACACTGCCGAAATACTGACTAAACACTGCCTAAAAACACTGCCTAAAACAGTGCCTAAAACACTGCCTAAGAACACTGCCTAAACACTGCCTGAACACTGTATAAAAAGTCACTGCCTAAACACTGCCTAAACACTGTCTAAACACTGCATAAAAATACTCACCACCTGAACACCGCCTAAAAACTCACCGCCTAAATATTGCGTAAACCCTGCCTAAAAACTGACTGCCTAAACACTGCCTAAACACTGCCTAAAAACTCACTGCCTAAACACTGCATAAAATGTGACTGCCTAAACACTTCCTGAACACTGCCTAAACACTGCATAAAAAGTCACTGCCTAAACACTGCATAAAAAGTCACTGCCTAAACACTGCCTAAACACTGCATAAAAATACTCACCACCTGAACACCACCTAATAACTCACCACCTAAATACTGCGTAAACCCTGCCTAAAAACTGACTGCCTAAACACCGCCTAAAAACTCACCGCCTAAATACTGCGTAAACCCTGCCTAAAAACTCACTGCCTGAACACTGCCTAAACACTGCCTAAAAACTCACTGCCTGAACACTGCCTAAACACTCACTGCTTGATCACTGCCTAAATGCGCACCACCTGAACACTGCCTAAACACTCACTGCTTGATCACTGCCTAAATACGCACCACCTGAACACTGCCTAAACACTCACCGCCTGAACACTGCCTAAAAACTCACTGCTTGAACACTGCCTGAAAACTCACCACCTGAACACTGCCTAAAAACTCACTGCTTGAACACTGCCTAAATGTGCACCACCTGAACACTGCCTACATGCGCACCACCTGAACACTGCCTAAAAACTCACTGCTTGAACACTGTCTAAATACTCAATGCCTGAACACTGCCTAAAAACTCAGTGCTTGAACACTGCCTAAATACCCACCACCTGAACACTGCCTAAATACTCACCACCTGAACACTGCCTAAATACTCATGCTTGAACACTGCCTAAATACTCACCACCTGAACACTGCCTACATGTGCACCACCTGAACCCTGACTAAATACTCACAACCTGAACACGGCCTAAAAACTCACTGCTTAAACACTGCCTAAATACTCACCACCTGAACACTGCCTAAATACTGACCGCCTGAACACTGCCTAAAAACTCACTGCTTGAACACTGCCTGGAAACTCACCACCTGAACACTGCCTAAATACTCACCACCTGAACACTGCCTAAATACTGACCGCCTGAACACTGCTTAAAAACTCACTGCTTGAACACTGCCTAAATACTCACCACCTGAACACTGCCTAAATACTCACCACCTGAACACTGCCTACATGTGCACCACCTGAACACTGCCTAAATACTCACAACCTGAACACTGCCTAAATACTGACCGCCTGAACACGGCCTAAAAACTCACTGCTTGAACACTGCCTGAAAACTCACCACCTGAATACTGCCTAAAAACTCACTGCTTGAACACTGCCTGAAAACTCACCACCTGAACACTGCCTAAAAACTCACTGCTTGAACACTGCCTGAAAACTCACCACCTGAACACTGCCTAAATACTCACCACCTGAAAACTGCTTGAACACTGCCTAAATGTGCACCACCTGAACACTGCCTAAATACTCACCGCCTGAACACTGCTTAAAAACTCACCACCTGAACACTGCCTAAATACTCACCACCTGAACACTGCCTAAATACTCACTGCTTGAACACTGCCTAAATACTCACCACCTGAACACTGCCTAAATACTCACCACCTGAACACTGCTTGAACACTGCCTAAATACTCACTGCTTGAACACTGCCTAAATACTCCCCACCTGAACACTGCCTACATGTGCACCACCTGAACACTGCCTAAATACTCACAACCTGAACATGGCCTAAAAACTCACTGCTTAAACACTGCCTAAATACTCACCACCTGAACACTGACTAAATACTGACCGCCTGAACACTGCCTAAAAACTCACTGCTTGAACACTGCCTAAATACTTACCACCTGAACACTGCCTAAATACTCACCACCTGAACACTGCTTAAACACTGCCTAAATGCGCACCACCTGAACACCGCCTAAAAACTCACTGCTTGAACACTGCCTAAATACTCAATGCCTGAATACTGCTGATTTGCTTCAATAATAAAAATCAAACTCTAGTTTAGTTAAATTGGAACAAAAGTATTTTAAATTATTATTTTATTACTGTCAATATATTTAGGCAAATAATGTTCACATATAGACATTTCACACAATAAAACAATGCTCTGGCAAAAGAATAAAATATTAACAACTCCCAATAATTAGTAAACAAAAAGTTTGCTATTATACAACTTCAGGCACTGACCTTGCCTAACGACAAACCCAGAAGTGAACCAGGCTGTGTTACTTAAAGATGCTTACTTAAATACCAACATGGAAATGACTGGAGGTTATCAGCAAATAAAAACACTTCATAAGATTAACAAGTATGTTTGAGTGAAAGAATACTTTCAAACATGGATTCATACCCTTTTACCTTTTTAACTCTTATGAGATAGTTAAAAAACCAGCAACCATGAGTCTCTCAGCTCCAATTTGAACATTATAATTAGACAATTTATCACTTAAAAGCTTATAATCAGAATAAGAGGAAACTGAAAAGCATTATATAGAAACCTTTGCATTCATTATGACAGTTGCATTTATTGGCTAAATAAGTCCCTACTTGTGAAGGGCTCTTATGTTTTATTACATAATAATAATAATAATAATAATAATAATAATAATAATAATAATAATAATAATAATAATAATAATAATAAAGAAATAAATGATAACAATGTATTGAACTGTATTTGATATTTTATCTCAACAGGTTAAAATATATACAAATATATATTTCTATAAATAATATATGTAAAGAAACAGCACACACCAAAACATCTATGATAAACATATGTACACAGAACAAGTATACTCATATCTGTTACAAATAATGTGTTACTCACCAAGCTTAATATTCACCAAAAGTCTAGCAGCACAAGGGATTGTCTGTACTTTTGTTTACACAGTATACTCTATAAGGTAGTGCTGAGTACAGATTTTTAGATTTTTATCGAGCCTGAGATAGAGGATAGATAAAGATAAATCAGATGAAATAAAGGCTTACAGTGTTATGGCAGTGTACAATGTGTGTGTCTGTTTGGATAACATGCACAGGTATAGAACCAATAATGTACAGTATGATGAGAGAGAAGCAAAAAACAGACTAAATAAAATGAGAGGATATCTTTACTCATTTCCTGAGCTAAACAGACATTAAATATACTTTCTTTTGTCACATTTGTAGATTAGGTTCTATGTCCAGTTACCAATTTGAAAGAAAAATAATATTACTCCGTGCTAAACTGTTGAACTGTTTAAGGTGACAAGGATTCGCATGTTGTACAGAGAAAATAAAGATCTGCCCATGGCTAAGTATTTATTTACTGCAGGGAGTGAACGGTAATGTTATCTACCACAACATACAGCATCTAGTATCACAACTAGTGTTCTAATATTTTATATCTTTCTTTTATAACTTTTATTTTAGTTAATAATAGTTAATATTAGATTATCCTAAAGGATGACCAGCATTCCAAACACAATGAGACTTTTAGACTAAACAAACCCCGGGCACTGTATTGATTTAAGAAATCTCTTGACATCCTCCAAAATACAAGAAACACTACAAACCAAAGTGACAGCTGGATGCAGAAAAATGCAGGAGATAAATCAATGCTTTTTAAGAAACAGTGTTGGTCTTGTAGAATGAAAAGGGATATTTTTTTAAAGGGATTCAGTGCAACCCTTGCTTACATGAAGGGCAGTTCCGTTTTGGTTGGACAAGAATCTGAATGTTTATTATCTGCGACAAGCATATGCATTGATATTCTTGATGACGTAAAAACCGATGGACACCGGGGGCATGAGTATTGTTCGTCCTGCTCTGAGTGTCCGTGGTTTCAGCTCAGGGAAAGTGTCACTGTCTAACATCAACAAATGTTCTCCATTCAGCTGCACAGACCTGTAGAGCACAGAGAGTGTGGATCAAAATCACAGGATGACTCATGGTAAGAATAACAGACTTGTGACTTACTAATAAATAAATAGATAATAAATTATGACTGACTACTAAATAATGGCAATAGTGAACCAGAAAACATTGCTAACAATACAATCAATACAGCAAGACAATCACTGGAGCAAATAACCCAATCTGAAAAACTGTGCTGTCAGTTCTGCTAACCCTAACCCTGTGATCAGGTTTAAAAAAAATAATTATAATATAACATTTGTGTTCCTCCACTTGATGGCGCCACAGTTATACAATGCAACCTACAAACGAATAGGCATACAATACAAATAATTGATTTATAACGCTGATAGTCCTATCTTTCTGTTAATTCTGGTTGTATTTCTTATTTTGCCTTAGGTAATTACTACAATCTGAAAGGCGATGTAATGTCAAATTTATTTACATTTAAACTGAAACCCATTGCTTTTTTGTAGCCAATAACTACAAGGTTTTTAAACAATAAAATCAGACAATATCTAAATTCAAAAATAGTATAGAGCATCTTCATGTTTATTAGACTATCAATAAATAAGCGTGCAAGCTCCTCAGACAAAAAAAAAAAAAAGCAGTTGCATCTGCCAACAGCAACACCTTATTACACAATGTCAGTACATCTGTGGAATGCAAGTTGGGCCATCAGACGCTGAAGTTGCCTTTTGTGCTTTGTGTCCATGCAGAACTCAACACTGACATTCCCACATTCCAGTCTGATGGGTGTAGGGTGTATAAGGTCAAATATTAATATGACTTTTCAGTGAGCATTATGGAAAACTGGATACTTTAACTGGACAGCAAAATCACCAAACCTCAATCCCATAGAAAATCTGGGGGATTATTTGGGCTAAAAATTACAAGAAATCACAACATGGTGGTATTCTTTCATGACAGAATTGGCAGTGTTATTAAGGCTAGTTCTTCTATAATCAAATTTTTATACAGACACTATATATATTTTTTAAAACAAATGAATATGAGTTAAAGTCATACCATTAAAAATAAATAAATAAATAAATAAATAAATAAATAATCTCCAGCATTCATTCATTTCATTCATTCATAGAATGAAAAACAAGTTCATGCTCATAGCTATTTTTCAGCGTGCTGTGATGGGCTATTTAAAGATAAGAGATCAGTTTAAAAATCTAATTCCACCTTGTGATACCACAGATTGAAGTGATCAGGAGGTTGGAATTGTTTCAATCCAGCATGTTGCCTGTGGGCCTGGAATCTCTCTGGAATACACTGCAGGTTGTATGGTGATGCAGTGTGACACAACATGCTTCAGAAGCCATGCCAAAGAACATTTGTTGATCTTCACAATCAGACTTTTTGAAGATTTATACTCTCATGTTAAAAGCAGAAAGGATAGGTATGTAAGCACACAGTATGTGGCGCATCACTTAGGACATAGACAGAGGGTTGTTTTTGCATTTCCATAAGATATGAAATGTATATTTGAATTAAATGTAAGTGTAGTAATGGTTCCATATGCCTGAGCTAGAGGAGCTCCTGGCTAGATATTTAAGCATGTGAGTGAGAGAGACTATCCTGACAAGACAAAACTCTGCAGGGCACTTAGTAAAATGGAGCCAAAAGTCTGCTCTTTCTACATTTTTGATAACATACCACAACCACAAGAGAGAAGTGTACATAGGCAAAGGGTACATTAGGGTACATTAGCCAGAGGTGCCAATAATTTTGAAATGTCCTGCAAAATCAGTGGTTAAATTCATGGCTCTCAAGCATGTTTATTTTGTATGCTACTCCTACAGAAAACCCTACATAACTACAATAAATTGGTTAATATTGTATGTCACTAGCTACATTACAGCCAACATACAATTATAACTTTATGACATACTATCATATAACCTTCTGTTATATAACTTCAGATAATCTTATACATTCCAATCTACACCTGCTGCAGGCAGCATCCATCCATCTTCTACCGCTTACTCCTTTATCAGGGTCACAGGGAACCTGGAGCCTATCCCAGGAGGCATCGGGAGCGTATCACAGGAGCCTATCCCAGGAGCCTATCCCAGTCCATCGCAGGGTACAATCACATACACACACCCATTCATAACCCATTCATACACTACTGACACTTTAGACATGCCAATCAGCCTACCATGGAGTGGGGGAGGACACCGGAGTACCCAGAGGAAACCCCCAACACAGGGGAGAACATGCAAACTCTGCACACATGGCCCTGGCGGGACTCAAACCCCGGACCCTGGAGGTGTGAGGTGAAAGTGCTAACCACTAAGCCACCATGCACCCCTGCAGGCAGCAATTTTAACAAAAGTAGATGCTCGATTGAAAAGTTAATGATTCATCATATTTGTGAGGAACATTTTCCACTGAGAACATTACATAAATCAGCAGCTCCGTTAACTAAAACAGAACATCTGTGACGTCTAAATGACTAAATAGCTAAGAGTGGTCAAGTGTAATCCTACAAAATGAACAGTTGGCTGTATGCTTTACAGAGGATTGTAGCATTGGAATGTGTCATGAGTAACTTTATAGCCTCCTTGTATATGTTGCTCACTCAATTTGGACTGGGAGGTACTGATTCATCCCATATGGACCATGGAGGATTGCAAAAGAGATAAATATCCCCTTATATGTTGCCATTACTTACTACAGAGACCCGTGTGTTGCATTACAACTGTGTTAATTAGTATTATGACTACAGGTTTCAAAATCTCACTTTGAATCTAGGTATAAACATTTACAGATTTTGCTCTGAAAGATTTGTGAAGACTGAAAGTACTGACACTGTCTCATAATGGTATATAGTATGTGAGACATTGTGAGAAATGAAAAGAAATTGCCATTCAGCTCTAAAAACAGAACAAATTAGCTAAACATTCTTCATATTTCCTTGACAAATATTATGGTAAATTGAGTATAGCTATTCAACATGGCAACTAATGTTTCAGTAGACGTAATTATTGTTATGTTTTCATAATGAACTCTATGATGGATTACAACGTTAGATATAATTAGTAGTGGGCTTTTACAATGCTGCAGAATATTCTGTTTAATTTAGCGTTGTGTTTTAAATGTGGAAAAGGCATGAGCCAAAAATGCAACCAAAATGTCAGGTTCAGGTTATTTCCTCAACATCTGGTATGGTTGCATTCTCCAATTTTCATTAGTTGATCTGAAATCAGTTTAAAAAATGTCAGTGTAATTATCACTACAAAATAGATTTCTATACTACAGGAATTGCACTTCAATTCCCAAAACAGGTCTTAGGTAGGGGTGACTTTCTGGATCCTTGCAGCCCACATGAAACTGAGAAAACTGAACCATTTAATCACTCATTAAACTATTACCACTGACTGTACTGTACCAAGGGAAGTAACTTATCACTGCATCGTCAGTTTGTTTTCAATTTCAATAAGCCAAGACAAAGTTATTACACTAATCCAATTTTATGGTCAATTTTGATGGCAATGTTTTTTTTTCTTGGCTTCAAGTTAGTCCTAGAAATCATTTTCAGTATTTCCTGGACATTTACAGCATTGTAAGTGGAAGCATGTTTCAAATGCAATTTATCTTTTTTTCCACTTTCATTTTGTTCCCCTTGGTAAATCTACAGAAATTGATGTAGAGTTTCCATCTGTCAGGCCCACTGCCGTTCATAATAAATGAGAGCAACCATATTCACTCCATTCAGTTTCTGTAAGCATTGAGTTAATACTAGATATATTACACTATATGAAACACAACTAAATATATAATAGGTATATTATATAAACACAATAAAATATAATGTAATGCCTCACAGAGTAAGAACCATAATTAGATTTGACAAAATATATATTAATTTATTTTCCACTAAGCTCACAAATAAAATTTGTAATTTCAGTTTTAATAGCATTATATTAACCAACAATAAACATAACCCTGCAGTAAGTTAGTAATATTATTACACATATTATTATAAATAAATTTTGTATAAAAGCTTTACAAATAACTCTAACAAAATCAACATTAGACCCTACTTACTGTACATCAAAATATATTTGCTTTTGAAAACAAAAAACAAACAAACAAAAAAAAACAATGGTATAATAAGATACAGTCCTCCTTTTTCCCCTTTCATTTTATTATTCAAAATTAGGCAAGTGATCTTAATTAAATGTTTGCTATGAATGCAGAAACATCCTCATAATCCATATTTGGATAGACTGTATCTGTGTTGTTGTAACCCAGGTCCGTCTCCTCCTCTTTTTCCATGCTATTTAGTGTGTTAGGGCAATGGTGGTGAAAGGGGATCAGCCATTGGTGCAGAAATGGAATATTTTGTCAGAAAACAATTAGCTCAGCTCTGTGTTTCTAGGATATCCTTACTGACCACAGAGCGAGAGATATACAATATAAGCTAAACTGTTTGGTGAATAAACAGGGGATCTTGGGATCTCCCTAGGTCATCTCAGTCATGGATATTTATATGTGAATGAACTCATAACACAAGATTATCTGATGACAAGCTAATAAACAGAATTTTCAAGCTTAATCCATTTTCTACAGTTTCTCCTAACAAGATTGACATTCAGTATAATACATTTAAAACCACACATCACATAGTCTACTGTGCTCATAAATGCACGTACAGGATTTCCATGAGTTTTAGAGTTATGCAAGTAAATGTTAATACACTTACTTTGAGTGAAGACCATCAGCTCCAAAGGGTTGTAACAGGTATTGATGAACTGTTTTATTTCGTAATGTCCCAGCCAGCTTTATTTTCTTTCTCGACCGATGCAAGTTGATAATATAGATTGTTATGGAGCCTCTGACATAATTGTGACTGCAGGGGATGACAACACAGAAGTAGACTAAGTGATGAAAGAAACATGCAGTGTCTTTAAACAATTACTTCTCCCCATAACAAAGCCAAAACAAAGCCTCTAAACATTTACCTTATTTTAATGGGCTAACATATAATTCGTGCACAACTGTTATTCTCATACAATCTTCTATAATCATTTTTGTCAATATTTGACTGTACTTTTGACTTTAACATGTAAAAACTCTGATACAACCAGGAAGACAAAGCTATTTGAAGAACTGCATAATGCAGATATAATCTGCTCTGCTTTATTCAGACCATAAACCTATCTTTTATTCTGAATATACAACCACATCAAAAGTGTTTATACATAGGTAGAAGAGACCCTTACAAGGGCAAGAAAAGAGGATGCTGTTTTCTATCATAGTTAAGTATATAAACCCCTATAAAATCAGTCTGGAGAGTTAACAGCATTGCTTGCTGTAGAACATAGTGCTTGTTGCAGTAACTATTCAACATCCAATGTATTCATCTATTCAACAAGAACTGCACTTGGGTTACTGGCTCAAAACTACTGAAGACTAAGCCTTTGGGGATATTAGACAAAGATAACTATCTGAGAAATTGATAAAACAAACATAAGGTTAAACAAGGGCTCTAATGTAAAGGCGGGAACAACATTGCAGTAGTGAATAACATATGTTGTAAAGGAGCAAGTGAACAGGTCAGAGCTTGGCTTTTGTCAGACAAGCCTGTTAGTAATCTCTCTGCGTGCAACCAGACTGGCCTCCCATCCATGTGTGCCTTTACACCTTGGCATACAGTGAATAGAGCTGGTGGAACTAAAGTAAACTTGAAAAATTCCAAGAAAAAAAGTAAAACAATGCACATTTGATATGGATGTGGTGTCTCAGTTTTACTAGACTTGGTAACTTATGCAGAGATTTTCCAACACAGTGTATTAGAGCAGACAAACAGATTGAACAGTGATAAACACTGTCCAAAACTTTGAAACAATGTACTTTTCATGCATTTGCATAGGGGACATAAACATTTAACATTCTGTTTAATTTTAGCAAATGTTCAATGGAAATATAGAGAAAACAGACCATATTATTTCTGGTGCCAGAAAAATGGAAAAAAAAGAACAGGATCGGTCAGTCGATCGGTCGGTCTATTTATCCATTGCTATATACTTTTATCCTATGATGAAACATTTATATCCTAAGGACAATGCCCCTATCCACAGGGCACGAGGACTCAACAGATGGTTTCATGAGTACAAAAATGATGTAGATTATATGCTCTGGCCTTTGCAGTCACCAGATCTCAACTCAACTGAACACCTACTGTATAAAATAATTTGGATCTGCATGTTATAGAGCAGCCTCCACTACTCTACTGTCATCGAAACACCAATGTAGGGAAAAAAAACATTTGGAAGAATCCTTTCAACACAGTTCCAGAGACTTGTAGAATCTGTGCCAAGGTACACTGATGCTGCTTTGGCAGCCTGGGGTGGGCCAACAGCTTACTGAGCGAACTAAGATGTTTTAGCTGGGGGTTTGTCCTATAATTTTTCCCATGTACATGTATATAAACTGTATGTACACATATACACATACGTATTTATGCTTGTATGTGTGGGTTGGGGAGTGGGGTTGGTGGATTGGTGGATTTTGTATACACACATGGTGAGTTATCCAGTCACTTCAGAATGAAAATATGCTTTTATGCATTTTGCAACAAATTATACAAATGTGTATGCAGCAATAAGATTATTATTAGCATTACTGTGAGCAGCCTGAGCCTTTCTTCTTTACACTGCTTTAGTCTGAAACAGACTATGCCCTCAGGATTCTTCTTGCTATCTGATATATACAGCCTACCTCCAACAATTTCAAGGCCATAAAATAGCATCGTTAAGCCTCCTACAACTTAACCAACTAATCAGTGACAATTTTCTGTACTTTACTGTACCCATTGAGATTATGATTATGTTCATCACAATTTGACACTGGGGCATTACAGAACCATAAAGCACCACACTACTAGATTTCATATAGTTTATCACAATAAATATTATATACTGATGAGAGAACAAGAAGCTCAGGACAGGGGCCAGGAGGAGGAGTGTAACTGAGCTGAGACAGGAGGAGGACTGTGGTCAGTAAGCCTACACTACTGCTGACAAGCTAGCAAGCCCTATGTACATCATCCTGGAGTAAATGATAACCATCAAAGAGGATGGTGGCATTTTGTATCTGTTCTAGAGACAGACCCGCCTATTGTCCCAATAATGGGATGCTGGAATAAAGGTTTCTACTTCCTTTCAGCAACCCAGTGACAGTAGAAAAGGCCCCTGCATACTTGATAATTGATACTTGTTAAATTTTATGGGTAGTCACTCTGAAAGAGAGGGTGTCTGGAGCCAGTAATTTATGTGCTTGAGCATAAGCAGATATGAAGTAGAGTATTAACCATGGGCTGTGTTCTCAAATATCTGAGTATTTGGTTTATGGTGGAAACAAGCACACATCACTCACACACTAAAATATAAGGAGGGAATAGGTAAGGATTGACCGATAAAACTGTTTCAGTATAAATACCAGGCATAAAGTGTTAAAAATAATTTTTAATAAATTCTGTAAGCACTTCTAAGGGTCATACTAGTAAACCTACTTGGTAAAGCTTGTACAGTGTGCGTAGATGCGTAACTTGTCTCGGATCACTTTCCCTGGACGCGGCTTCCTTTGGAGCCCAGCAACTTGCACTGCCAGCACCCTGGGCCCCACCAAACGCTTAAAGAGCAGAGACAGCCAGTAATCCTACAACAACAACAACAACATACACATACACTATGTGTTACAAAAAAATGACCTATTGACTTATTTGTACAGGATCCAGCATGTCAACACACATATTAGGTAAATATATAGTGCTCTACTAGGAGTATAGTGAAGGTCAACGTTTAAGAAGAAAAGTGATTCATATGCAGAATGATTCTGGTTCAAATACAAAGAGCAGACACGGTGTTATATGGCTGCAGGTGGCAAGCTATTCATCCCAGTGTATTTCAAATCGGAAACAAAATTAGTGTTGCAAGAGTGACATATTTGCCGGAAATTAGAGATGAAAAGTGTGAAAAACAAATAGAGAGTCACAGCTGTAGTGTGCCTTTCTCATATTAGCCTCCTCTGCTGGAGGGACTGAACGAGATGTGTGCTCTTTTATCCTGTGGTTAAACAAGCCCACCCATGCCCCAGCCTTTTATTGAAAGAGACATTTTCTTGGACGGCCAATTGGAGAAATCTCACTACAGATACTGTTTGGAAGCTTTTCCTTTTATAAGCATGGAACAACAAAGAAGAAAAGCATTTCTCTTTTGACTACAGAAAAATGCTTGACTGGATTCAAGGCTTCAATATGATGAACCTTTGCTATTCATGTCATATCATGTCAATGAGGACAACTAAATGCACTTTTTGTACTTTCCTGTGAATATATAACACTGTAAACAAAAGATCAAAGAATATGTTCTTCACAAATCTAATATTGTACAATGTAATAGCTGTTAAAGGAAGTTAGCACTTTGTTACTGAGTGATGTTGTAATTCATCTAATTAGGTCTAAAACTTACCAACAGCAAAACCCTCCTTAATAAATCAAATTAATCTAATTTCTAACCAAGAACAAATATAAAATTCACATATTATCCTTGTGTACCATGGATAGTAAAAAATGTTTTCTGTAATCACTTTCACAAGAGTTTGAATAGCAGGACTGTCATGTGCTTCTTTTTAACACCAAAGCCAAACATGATAGGTTCCTATAAAAGCATTTTGTATTTAAGAGTTGAAAACACTGAGCATTGGCCAATCATTCAAATGTATACAAATAGGCTAAGAATGGTGTAAATTGAACCATCATGGTCAGTAACTGTCTAACAACTGTCCTTAAAAAAATCTCATTACTTTTCAATTTCAACACCTAATTGAAAGAATTCAGAGCAGAATATGTGACTCAGGAAGTTCCCATGCAATCCTGCATATGGGATCATTTAAAGGCTCCTTTTTCAGGGAAACATTAACTTAATTTGCTCCGGCAGCAAGAACTGTATAGGATCTGCTATGGCTAGCAGGGCAAATGTTAGTCTCAGCAGTAGGACAGTCTCTCTGTACTCATGCAATATATCCTACTTACAATAAATAAATAAATAAACACACACACACACACACACACACATATATACATACATATGTATGTGTGTGTGTGTGTGTGTGTTTGTATATATATATATATACACACACACACACACACAC
>JAFFST010045839.1:0-13775 GCA_022414735.1 Noturus placidus | reverse complement strand
GTGGTGGGGTGGGTTGTAAGCAGAAAACAGCTTTGAATATTACCAACATCTTAACAATGCATAGTAATATTGTGAAATCATTGTCACTGTGAGACTTCTGGTTTATCTCACAAACAAACACTCGTAAAGGTGTATAGGAAGACAGGAAGGGATTGGAAAATACTCATAAAAGCAGGAGAGGGTGAACAAACAGTCAAGATTAGACAATAAAGAAAATGAATTTGCAACAAGTAAAAATGCAATAGATATGTAATTCCATGGGATTATTGCAAATGTTGTTCTCATGAGAGTATACATGATAGACTCAGACGCTTTAGGTATATCAGAGAATTACACTCAGTTTCAGACATAGGATGACAACTACAGCCATCTTCTAACCAAGCACTTAATTCCTGTTTTCCTGTAATTCACTTAAGTCTTCACTAAATTAATGTAACAGAGTGTTAGATCCAAGAAAAAGATTCATGCACAAGTGCATATCATAGATATTAATCATATTAAGATATTCATCATATTATCTGAATATGTGGTAAGTGATTTGTAGATTTGTAATAGTATGTCTACATTTGAACTCGACAACATAAAATTTATAAATTTATATCTGTGTTAACTGGCCAGCAAGAGAGGCTGTGATAGATTTTAAACAATACATATTTCTCTTAAGAATAATAGGCGTTCATACTTTGTGTGTTCCACAATAATTTGTCCTAAATTATTAAACTTTTAGATAAGATATAAAGTGCACCATCGGGTCATGCAGAAGAATATGCCTGTAATGAATTGCTGCAGTTTGATGTTGTCTATAAAATTAAAATAAACAAAGACGGGAATGCAGTGACACTGGAAAAGAGCAGTCTGAGTTCTGAATTGCAGCAACTTGAGAGCATCTACTGACCCTGACCTTGACTTGTTTCAGATGGTTTGCTTTAACTAACCTGGACTAAACTATGACAAAGAGAAAAGTGAGAGTTTGACCTCGGTGTGTCTTACCACGGTTTGTTTTAACTGGCAGGGGTGCTTTCTCGCCTAGTACAGTTCATGCTGTAATGAGAGAGGGTCAGCAAGGGTCAAATGCAGAGAGTGGAAAAGGATGGAGGAGAGCTGTTTTACCACTTCTCCCACCTGCCAGGCAGTGCATAGGGGGCATTCTGATTGTTAACAGGCCTGTCTGTCTCTCTGGACTGGGAACACTGCTGTGTTAATTCCTCATAGTGCAGAGCCTCTCCAACCAGTTACATACTCTACAGACATCCTACTCCACCAAACATGCTGGGGGGGGGGGGAACCCTTTTATTTTTATTTTATCATGTGGAGCACAGCACAAAAAAAATTCACTCCACAAACCCCAGTGTTCTTAATCAGCATGCTGCTGTGTGATAAATGCCATACAAAATATCACATATATATTCTGTTGATTCCAGGCTAACTTAATCTCTGTAGCCAACATAACCAGAATAAATCCTTATTTAAAAATGAGCGGAAGTGGGGGGTATTAATAAAAGAATAAAATTTATATGAAATTGAACATTCACTTTCACCTATTTTATTACTATTTACATTGCAATAAGCAGTGACCGACACCTGCTCATAACTTGACTTGCCAAGGTCAAACTTTTTAAAGAAAAGCTAACTTCAATCTTTAAACAACTTTGTTTCCGCTCTTGATATTCTGACAAATAATGGTCTGTTAGTAGCAGCAATGAAATAATGTGACCTTTCAGCTTGTATGTGTATTATCTCATGCTGGAACTGGTAATTATTTTTAAATTTAACGTATAGTTTAGCCTATTTGTCTGATTTGTTTTTCCCAGTCACCACTCATCTATTGTTTTTTTGCTCTTCACTCTACTCTGTGCTTGATCTTGGCCCATTACACAATATTTCACAAAGCTTTAATGAGGAACACAGGTGTTGTTACTGAACATGTAGTAAAACCTGATCATACAAAGGTTTTGCTAATCAACCAGCATGGTCAGAAGCAAAATCCAGCACTAACAAGCACACCTCGACTTGATCCAAACTGAAGGTATTTTCAGCAAAGAGTGTTGGAATTTGACTTACAGTAAATTTTCAGTAAGCTTTTCAGAGTTACAGTAAGATTTTTTTTAAATGATCATATATATATATATATATATATATATATATATATATATATATATATATATATATATATATATGCTAAGAACAAGCTAGCCAGTCATATAATTGCAAAAATCATACTTCATAGGCAAATCAATCAAATCAAATAATTATACATATTTTGGCTAACATATATGACTACATATTGTAATTATTTGCATTTAAATTTCATTACATTAAACATTTAATAGCAGTGTATGTGCAGCACAAGTATGAGAGCATTTTACTTGCTCTCTTACTCTTATAAATTCCTGTGCATTTGAAATAGGATTTTTAATGACAGAAGACTCAGGCGTAAATGTTTTACTTAAAACAGGAAATGATTAAAGCAAAAACTTTTATTTGCATCTTTCCATTGTGTTTGCCTAAGTTATTATGTCACATTCTTTGCCTCTGATGTTTTAAGCAAACTTATCATCTATCATAATACCACTGTATGCCATTAATATCTCAATTTCTCTTCTTCTCCGAAAAGCTTTACCCTTACTTCTAATATCACTAACAGATAGCTTACTGCAATAGACACAACTGCATAACAAAACAGGCACATCACTGCAGCCAACTCCATGACAGTTAGGGGAAGATTCTCAGTTTAGGCTAGCTGCACATGCTGGAACAGGCTTAATTAAGGTGACTTAAACACAATCATTAAAATGAGTGCATGAGCACAACGATATGCTCCCTGTTCCTGTATTATTGAGTTCATGTTCTATGACATTCCCAGTGTGCTGCTGTGATCTCCTACCTGTTATTGTGACATCGCTGTAGAGGTTAGAGAGCTGCTCCTTCAGTAGAACTTGTTGCATCTGAGCTGCTTTCTCCCTTTGCAGCTCCAGCATCATGTCAGGGTGACTGGCCAGCTTGCAGCCCTTTTGTTTGTCCAGGGCAATGTCACTTCGCACTATGTCTGAGCAGACACAGGAACCATTAGGATAAAAAAGTATTTTAATTTTTCTATTCATACCACAAACACAGATGTGTTATGTCTATCATGTCTTCATACAGTGATATCTGGTTATATGGTTAAAGCAAACTAACTTTGTAATTTATTTTTTGTTGTTATAATGGTTAAAAATTACACTGAAAACAAATCTTCATACCATCCTCATAATTCTTGAGGTAATAGTCTGGTCCTGGTCCTCTAAACTTGGCTAAATTCTTCAGGTTATGAAACTGGAGAAAGTCCGTCCTCTTGCCCCCAAACCGCAGATAAGCTGGAGAAAGTCCTCTAGCCAAAGTTACTAACCGCTTGGAACTGAGGAAACAGAGAAAGACTGCTTAAAGTCAGACATGCTACCATTTGGCTATGAATTAGTATTATAGAATTAAAAGTAATTATTAATTTCATTCCTTAAATATAAAAGCTTTTTAACCTAAGCAGAATGGGTCTATAGTGAATAACTCTACTTCATATTTGGTGCTAAACTGTTTCAGCAATTTTATCATTTGCCAATTGTAATATTGTAGTCTGTACTTGATTTTAAATCATAATTTGGAACACATTAGTTGGGACGTTTAGAAATAGGCCAACATAGACGTGAGAGACCACAGAGATTTCAAAAATCTAAACACAGTTTTAAATTAATCCCAAATGCAACAATTTGCCCATCTAATAAAGCTAAAACAGCAATGTCCTTACCTAGGGTTTTGGGTTTTTTCTTTTTTTTTTTTTGCTTCTTTTTTTTTTTTTGTTGTTGATCCGCTATCAATCAGCTTTTTGAGAACCTGTGTATCTATGCAAAACTGTCTGTTGAGGCATAATTCAAAAGGTAAAACATTAAATAAAAGTTACATCTGCAGACCTCGGCTTAGTAGGTCGAAGACATGACTTACGCTCTACATGTATTCATTTAGCAGACGCTTTTATCCAAAGCGACTCACAAATGAGAGCACACTCACACACCAATGGTAGCAGAGCTGCATGCAAGGTGCTAGCTTGCCATCGGGGGCAACTTAGGGTTGCCCAAGGACACTTCGGCATGGGATCACCCGGCCGGGATTCGAACCACCAACCCTACGATTAGTGGATTAGTGGACAACCCGCTCTACCGACTGAGCCACAGCCGCCCTACTAATTACTTATACCCACGTGAAATAGAATTTTAATGAAGTTTCGTTTAATTACAGGTTGAGCATATTTGATGATTAATAAGGCAAAATAATAAGATCTTGACTGAATTGCACGATTATAGGGTATATAGGGCGATATATAGGGTTTGCACAAAGACGCACACATAGGCTACACGTGTGTATAAACAAACAAACAAACAAATAAATAAATAAATAGTCGATTATAATAACGTGATAATGTGTGTAAGTGTGTGTGTGTTTATTTTTATTTTATTTTAGTTTAGTTAGCGCGTTTTATTTATTATGCTGTGGAACCGATGCCGATTCAACTCAAAGCAATAACTTCCAAAACATCCATTGGGTCTGTCATGAAAACCTTTTAACCGAGTTTTTTTAGCTTTCACTGCAAGCAACAAATAAAGAATAAAAAAAAAAAACGACGATTTATATGCACCTGAAAAGTAATTTCAAGAAAGCAGAACACAAAAAAAAGAAAGAAAGAAAGAAAGAAAGAAAGAAAGAAATAGATAGATAGATAGATAGATAGATAGATAGATAGATAGATAGATAGATAGATAGATAGATAGATAGATAGGCGGTTGTCATCTCTGTAGGTGTAATTCGATGTGAGGTTAGTCATAAGCCTTATGGAAGGTCTTAATGGAAACGGAATTACACCTGGCGGCATATTTTAAGCTAATAGTATAATCAACTAATAATAATAATAATAATAATAATAATAATAATAATAATAATAATAATAATAATGTTGATTTAGTTCTTTATTAACACACAAGCGAATATCCATGTCATTGCGCAATAATTGATAACAGTTTCTGTCGCAATTATTCAGAAATGAAACAACCACTAGGGTGATAACACGCTTCTGTATCCCTGCATGCACGTACCCCAAATCAAGTATTTGCTTATGGTACTTTATATTTTGGGTGAACTCTGCTAGAAGGATCTCCTGGTCAGTATGGAACCTGTGGGAAGTTTTGTCAGGATGAATATGCGACTATGCTAGACAGACCTTTGTTTCCGTTATAGATCGTTGTGTATATCGAAATCCACCATGTTTTCCTAACGTCAGTATAGAAAAAAAAAAGGATATTTTACAACTGGGCGTTTATTAAATGAGTCTTTGGACATGGTTAAATCTACAGAAATCATGAATTCACTCTCAGGTCAAAGCTCTGGCCTAAACTGCACACAGCATCTCAGCGACCATCACATGACAACAGCTCCATGTGCACTACAGCACTGGGAACATCGCTTAGAGTAGTGCAACCCATCGTGCATACAGAAATGTTTCATCAGACACGAATATTCATCCATCTGCTGGCCTTGGAAACTCTTTTCAAAGGTCATAGCCAAGTTTCATCTCACCCTCATGATGCATGGTTGAACAAAATTAATTTGACAAAATGAGATGAGACAGAAGAGAGATGATGTGACGCCACAGCCTCCTTTATGGAAGTTTCAGTGTTATTTAATCAAATCAGATCTGGATTATTGTAGCTGCAACCAAATCCTGCAGCTGATAATTTGCTGAGTATCTTAATAGAAAGCACGTTACTGCCACAGCAATTGCGCATAATGCTGCTGAGGATGTTTTGCTTGCACACCGAAAAGTGGAATAACTCAAGGATTTTACAGAAGGATGTTATTTGTTGTTAGCATTTATGAGGTAAAATCCCTCACATCGGATTGTGTAATTTGCCCTGTGCTTACTTTAGCCTGTATGACTTTGGCGCCTAAATATCAGCATTGCTGATTTTTTTTTTTTTTTTTTTTTTTTTTTTTTTTTTGTTTTGTTTTAACAGAAAATGAAAACAGATGCGTTAGATCAATGGTGTCTAATAGCTTTATGCATGGAGTGAGTGCAGAGAGTTGTCAAAATCGGATACCTTAAGAAGTCTAGCCAGCCGTTCTTCAGGATAGACGGGTCCACTTGCAGCGATAAGAAGTGGTCATTCAAAACCCGCACCGGGCTTCGCGTATTAACGTCCAGTAAAATCAGAGTTCTCTCCAGAAAATGTTGTCTCTTCTCAGCCGTAGGTACGTGGCGCCGGTAGGAAGCACTGGCGGAGTACATCGGAGACTGGATTAGAAAAGACCACCACACAGCCAAGCGGATCATCTGAGGGAAGAATCGCCAGGGCATCTTCTGTCCACAAAGCCGCCGAGCCGCGCGCGCTGCGAGTTGAAGGAGACCCTGCTGCGTAGCCTTATGAAAAAATAACGTGATTAAAATCACCTTAAGTGCTGTCGAAACTGAGTGTTCTTTAAGTGAGTGTTTGTTTTCTGTCGTCCTGTAATCTGGTCTCTCCTACACCCCCCTGTTTTGCGCTGTTTGTTAAAATCGAGCTGCCGTATCCGCCCCGGGGCCACAATCCCAGCCTCTCCGTTAACGGGGGCCGGAGGCAGCACCGCCCATACACTCCACACACACACACACTCCACACACACACCACACACGCGCGCGCGCGCGCACACACACACACACTCCACGCACACACACACACTCCACGCACACACACACACACACACACACACACACACACACACTCCACGTACACACACACACACACACGCACACACACACTCCACACACACCCACACACACACAAGGTAAGGAGCCACACAGACTACCTACGTACCTACCTACTGAACTACTGAAAGGGATTTTGTTAGGACAGATTTCCGTCAATCACGTTAAAGTAATGGATAAACGTTCGCCCATCGTTAATAGCCTGCTTGGAGGTAACACAGGCTATCAGAAAATAAGGATGTTCCTTCCTTCAAATGGCCTGTAAGTAATTTCTAAAACCTCAGCTAAAACCTCTGCTTTTAGGCTATCATCTAAAGGGATCTTTTAGGTCGGCTGAATTTCTTTGCTGATTTTCAAAAATTAAAACTATATATTTTTCATCAATAGGCTAGAAGATGTCTACAGTGATGAATAATTCGCTCTCCCTATTTGAAGTTCATATTTCGGTTTGCTAAATCAATCCGCTTAACACATTCCAGATGGAGTTAAAACACATTAGGCTGTCTCATCTATACTCAGAGTGACATCAGGTATTAAATTCTACTTGGCATGTGTGATCTGTAGACAAATTAAAAGAGACAATGAATGAACTGCCTGTGTTGTTCTCTCTCATTCTAACTATATAATGCCGTGATACAAAAAATGGTGATGTAGAAGAAGGACAATACTGGAGTAGCAATTTATTGATCATTACAATCAATAAGTAGGCTAATAACAGTTTGAGTAGACTAATAACAGTTTAATAACATAATGATTCTTAATGTCCAGTGGTTCACTCTAATTGTATGGTCTTAAAAAATAGTGGGAAAAATGTCAGGGAATTAAAGAATAAAAAATTATGCAATAAGTCTATTTACTTTAGCTGATATCGTTTTTGTTTGTTTGTTTGTTTGTTTGTTTGTTTGTTTCAAATGCAAAACAGCCTATTACAATAGCATTCGTCAAGATCCCTGCTTCACTCACTTCAATTAACTCAATTAACACAGTCAAATATAATCAAATTTAATCAGTCAAATAGGATGCACTCTATAGGCTGCTCGGCCAAGAGTAAATGGCCTTGAATAAACGGAAATATACTGAGCAGAAAAGGGCTTTTAGCGGAAGTAGCCTATTGCTACATTAACAGTATAGCGTTGGCTATAAAACCACAATTTTTCTGATAACCATTTACTTAAATCGTTAAAAGGCTCAGGTTAAGCCGGAAAGAACCCCGAGAATCTGAAACCTTTATCCTCTTCGCCCTGCATTGGATAATAGCTTACCAAGGTTAGCCTACAAGTAGGCCCGTCATTTGGAAAATAGTTATTTGGCAATTTTCAAAACGAAATAGCCAGCGTGTTTAATTTAATACCAGCGGCTAAATTATAGACAACTTTAGCATTAATTTTATGTCTTGGCCTGTAGTTTACTCAGTCCACGAAAATTCAGACAGTGTGAGCTTTAATACAGAACATACCTTATATATTCAGGTCGCTTAGTCTTCTCATAACTAGGCTACATGGGCCTACTGAAACAATAATGTCGCTTTTTTGTATACATTTTACACCGAACTTAATTATTTATCATAAATAACCATTTAAAATAGTTCGACGAAGATACACAATATAGATGCAGTTTTAAGTATGTCCGTTTAAGTGTTTTAGATATGCGGCTTTTAAATCCACAGTGAAGTTAAATGGCTTAAATGTATTATTATTATTATTATTATTATTATTATTATTATTATTATTATTATTATTATTATTATTATTACCTGATAAATGAAAAGATTTAGTTTATGCCGTTTAATTCTGTAGGCTATAGGTAGTCCAATCATTACTGCGGTAATAATATTTTATTTAGTTTTTTTTTTTTGTTTGTTTGTTTTTTTTTAATGTAAAATACTTCGACAGTCCTTTAAACAGTTGTTTAACCGTGTTTAAACAACATTCTTTCTTTCTTTCTTTCTTTCTTTTTTTCTCAGTCTACTGGTTAAATCGTGTACTCCGTTAAATGTGTTGACTATGGGATATTTTAGTTGACAGAATTATATAGGCTACTCAAGTAATAATATAATATAATATAATATAATATAATATAATATAATATAATGAAGCGAAGAACAATGCAGAAAGTTAACTTCGCTATAACATTCAGGTTCTGTATACATGCAGAGTTGTACAGCTGAACACTGTGTAGTTCCAGTGAAAAGTCTTAGGACTTTTATGTGATTTCAAATTTCATTCTGAGCAGCGGACGAGTTACATTTATTCTTTGACTACATTCAGTACTTATTTATTTGCTGTTTCTATTTGCTAAATAGTTAATTATAGTAGTTTACGGAAGACATTTTTAAAAACAATCATTGCAAGTCTAAGACATGTCAAGACATTTCATCCACATGTTTAAGTGCCGTGGATCCAATACAAACATTATGTCAAGTACATTAAAACGCACTACACAATTAACAAAATACTAACTATTAAAAAACGTAATGTGCTGAGGGAAAGTGCCACTTTTATCGCAAATCTGTTGACGAATTCATTATATTCATATATTTTTCATTAAGTACACACACACACACACACACACACACACACACACACATATATATTATCCATCCATCCATCTTCAACCGCTTACTCCTTTTCTTTATTTTTATTATTATTTTTGGTCTTGCTGCTATTATTATCGTTTTATAGAACCGTGTATGATTCTATAAAATAAACATTTGCTGACCTTCACACAACCTGTTAATCTGACTGCGTATAAATATAGATTATGGAAATGGTAGTGTTAGTACTCTTCGACTATCAAACAGTGGTTTAGCAACATTCAGGATGTTATATAATGTAGGTTGTTCCCCTGCTCTGAAGCGTCATTGTTTTCCAAAGGCCTAGAGAGGAAACCGATCTGACACAGGTCCAGGCACAGCAGTATAACTCTTTAAAAAGTAAATAAAATAAAATAAAATAAAGAGTATAAAGCCAAGGTCTCGCATCGTGCCGTCCCTTTTTAACGACGAGGGCGCGCTGAAAACACTTCGGAAAGAAAAGTCCTCACCCCGACTGTTCCTCTGATTTACTACGTGGCAGCGACACTGAGCAGACGAGCAGAGCTAGTAAGCTACACATTATTTATGCGGTCAAATCTCCAAACAGCCGAGGCTTTGCTTTATTCTCTACAGTCCACATATGATCAGTTAGTTTCCCACACGCACATCTAGCCTTCACCGCCTGTTCTAACACGTTTAGCTAAGTAAAATTAGGCTACATTTCCTCCCGTCACCATGAGATTAGTAGCCTATTCGAATATTACATAATATTTTAAGAGTTAGTCATTCGTTTTACTTTATTGTTTCAAAGCATTTTTTTTTCAATATTGTCTTCATTAGCTGCGTAAGATTTTACTTTCTAAAAGGCTTAACAACTCATTGACTGAATGCCGTCTCAGAAAGGTCTTTAATTATTTGTATTATTTTGCATGGGGGAAGGGTATATATTATATAAATCAGAATCCGAATCAGAATCACCTTTATTGCCAAGTACCGTGGGTTTATTAGTACAGGGAATTTGTCTTGGTGTAGGCTACTGGTGCTTAACAATAACGGTAAAAAAAAAAAAATATTAAGATCAACAAGAGATAAAGTTATGAAAATGGTAATCATTTAAAAAGAAAAAAATGTCAAATAGATGATAGTTGATAGTTCTATTCTGGATTTAACTCGTCATCCAGGTCACATTATTCTGGTGTTCCAGTTACAAACATAAAAAATACATACACACTTAGGAAAGGGATATTAATTATACAGCCCTAAAGTGTGACCTGTTTTAATATATATATTCTCTCTCTCTCTCTCTCTCTCTCTCTCTCTCTCTCTCTCTCAAAATAGCACATTTATTTGTGTGTGTGTTCGCAGCTAGAAATTGGGTTACCTGATGGCTGACTTAAAAACCCCTCTTTCAGATTGACCGTTCCAGTGTGGGTTGATGCAATGCTGCCATCTTGAGGACACACAGATCATATACCATCCAAAGCAGATTGGGCGTGCATGACCAATACACAACACATAATGCCCTGCGATTTTACTTCCAAATATTGTAAACATATCCTCTGTATTTCCGACGTTATATAAAACATTCCTAATGTGTATTCACAGCAAATGTCTGACCATTATCCATAATGTAACAGAATATCTTATACCGCAGACCTGCCTTTTAGCACAATTGTCTCCAGACGTCAACTGTTCAATGATTAAGTAAATGTTTATTCAGTTTTTCCAAACACATTATCTGTATAATTACGCATAATTGAGGGGAAGTCGCTCGTTACTGGCAGTTTCATGCGAAAATTTAACTAAACAGTCAGTAAACGGCCTTTCGTCATCGCAGTGTGTAATTTCTCTTGAGGTATTACAGCTTAAGCTATTTGCAAGACACAACAGCTGTTTACTGGTGTCAGCATATGCGCACTTGTGCGTGTGTGTGTGTGTGTGTGTGAGAGAGAGAGAACGAGAGAGAGAGAGAGATCGCCACGTGACACATCTCGCCAATATCCTTCTTCAAAGCCACTCAGCATCATGGCTGCGGATGCTGCGGATGCTCTCCTCTCGCTCTGCTTCCCGGTACCATGGCAGCTGCCGTTGCTGCTTCTCCTCGTCTCGCATCTTCCCGGTCACGCCCTCGGCCTGTTAGGCTTCCGTCCAGAGGACACGAGTCCGGCGCTGTCTGTGCATCACGGACTGCTGAGGGCAACCGAGGGAACACGCTTCGTGTTGCGGGTGTACTACGCAGTGTCGCCGCAGAGGATGAACCGAAACGCGAGCTCCAGAGCGGACGCTACCACCGCGCCGTGGATCGCTTTTGTCGAGGAGCCGCAGCCGGGCCGAGAGGGGCAAGCTCACCCCAAGCGGAACTTATGTGTGGAAGAGAGCGCGCGAACTTCTGACATAGAGCTGCTGGGTTCGTTCAAGTCGGCCTCCAGCCAGAATTCCATCCTCGTGGAGCTGCTGGCCAAAGACCTACGGCGAGGTGAGAAAGTCAAATATTATTCCATGTGCGCCTTTGACGGGGCCAAGTGGGAGCACTTTAGGTCCAGGGACTTCTGGCTCGCGGTGGTCGAGCGGCCACCACACGCGGACGGATGGCTTCAGGCGACTCTTTCTGTGCTGTTGTTGGCTCTGTCTGCACTCTTCAGCGGACTGGTTATAAGCATGCTCGCCCTCGACCCCGTGGAGCTAAAAGTGCTCCAAAACAGTGGCACTGAGAAGGAGCAGAAGTACGCGGGCAAGATCGAGTCCGTGCGCAAACATGGCAACTACGTTCTCTGCACGTTGGTGTTGTGCAACGTGTTCACCAATACATTTTTAGTTGTTTGGATGTGTCAGATTCTCGGAGGCACGCCTCTGTCCACTGCCGCCTGCACTTTTCTGATCTTTGTCGTTGGGGAGATTCTACCGCATTCCGTCGCATCCAGACACGGGCTGGCCATAGCATCTAAAACCATCTGGCTCACTCGGCTGCTGATGCTGGTCACTTTTCCCATCACGTACCCGATTAGCAAACTACTGGATAACATGTTGCATCAAGAAATAAGTAACTTTTACACTCGTGAAAAGTTACTGGCGATGCTGCGCGTCACAGATCCCTATCATGACCTGGTGAAAGAGGAACTCAATATCATACAGGGAGCCCTGGAGCTTAGGACCAAAACGGTCGAGGATGTTTTGACCCCACTCAGTGACTGCTTTATGCTGGCTTCTGACGCCATCCTGGATTTCTACACGATGTCTGACGTCATGCAGAGCGGTTATACTCGCATCCCTGTTTTTGAGAACGAGAGGTCAAACATTATTGACATTCTGTTTGTTAAAGATTTGGCGTTCGTTGATCCAGATGACTGTACTCCACTTAAAACCATAACACAGTTCTACAAACATCCTTTGCATTGTGTATTTAATGATACGAAGCTTGATGCAATGCTCGAGCAGTTCAAGAAAGGTAAGTATCAAAAACATTCAGTGGTTAACTGCAGTAGAGCTGCTGATAAGGTTTCACAAATTTGCTGATTACAGCCCTGAAACACATACTACTATTATATTAAACACCAAATCTACCTGTACAGTTACACACAATGACAGTTGGGCAAAATAATAAAACATACAGAGATTTGACCACTGGTTCAGTTTCTTTTGGCTGAGTAGCTGATCAGAATGCTAACAGCTGGATGCAAAGTTGAATGATGTACTCATTTATCATTATAGTATGATAAATGAATTTCATGAATGTATGAGTTTCTTTGAGCTGAAGACTCAGCATTATGTTATAGACAGAATTCACTTTATCAAATGAAAGAGAAAGTAAATAATAATAATAATAATTTATCAATTTGTATAGCGCTTTTTTACAATGGTACATTGTCTCAAAGCAGCTTTACAGAAATATCATTTTTACATTTACAAGCGACTTACTAATGAGAGCACACTCACACACCAATGGTAGCAGAGCTGCCATGCAAGGTGCTAGCTTGCCATTGGGGGCAACTTAGGGTTCAGTGTCTTGCCCAAGGACACTTCGGCATGGGATCACCCGGGCCGGGATTCGAACCGCCAACCCCACGGTTGGTGGATTAGTGGACAACCCGCTCTACCGACTGAGCCACAGCCGCCTAAATGAGTGTGCAGTGTTGAGTTGAAAGTACTGTTGAGTATCATTCCATCTTAGCTCTGTGTTGTGGCTAGAAATAGAGTTGATCTGCTTTGACATCTGGCATAAATTCATGCACTGGGGTTTAGAGCTGTGAAACAGCATTCACTGGATATGATGTAACACTGACTTATCCAGATTGCCAGCATCTACTGTGCAGAAATGCTTGTGATTCTGTTTTGAGAAACTCAGTAGGAGATAGTAGAGTGGCAAAATGTAACATTTTATTATATGTCAGCACATACTGTAGGTCTACATGCTAAAAGACATTTTCCAGTGGAATGAGAGATTAGTATATCCACACACACGCATTATATATATATATATAT
>JAFFST010045837.1:34809-45776 GCA_022414735.1 Noturus placidus | reverse complement strand
CGTGTGTGTATGTATGTATGTATGTGTGTGTGTGTATATATATATATATACACACACACACACACACACACACACACACACACACACACACACAACTACACACTGATATATGAGCATATCAGCGCTGCACCTGTATAGCAGCAGGATGTGAGGAAATGTATCAGAAACTGGATATTACAGTGGTGTAAAAGATAAAACGTTGCACAGGCAACTGGTGAAAGTGGAATTTTTTTCCTTCGTTTTCTTCTTCTTCTTCTTCTTCTTCTTCTTCTTTTTTGATGGTTCAGCTCCACAGCCAATCAATAAGCAATCTGTTAAGGTTTTACCCAGAGAAAATGCTCTTAATAAAGACTCCCCTTGGGCGCCACTGTGAGCAACAGAGAAACTCGAGCAACAACAGATGCCGGGCTGACAGCTACCTGTGTAACACTCGCCGCTCAGATCTGTCCTGGCCGTGGCTTACTGGGACGCTAATTCACACCACCCTGCTCCTGACTGGTTCCTGGCCAACACCAGTGATGGAATGTTCTTAGCTCTGGGATCAGCTTTCAGATTCCCAACACCCCCTCTGACACGTAGCCCCTCCCTCCACAAGCACGGCGGATGATGAAACCGACACGAACGTGATGGATTTGAGCACGTGTTTGCTGTAAATCAGTGCTTGTTCGTCACCTGAGTGATTCTGACTTTGTGCCTTTTCCTCTTTAAAAATCCCAATTGTAAAAAAAAAAAAAAAAAAAATGCATCACATCGTTCATTCAGTTTCTTTGAACTGTAATCTGGATCTAGACTAGCAGCTACTATTCTTAGCGCTACTATAGCTCTGGAGATATCTGGTCCAGGTTACTGTCAGGACATCTTGATGTAACATTTATGGAAGGAGTCTCCAGTGTGAGCGCTTTGAAACCGAGGCAACCTTTACTGTACGCTTTCCACCACAGGAAAGTCTTCAGCACTTTGTACTCTGCGGTAACGTGACAAGCTGCACGTTTCTGCCCTAATAAATTCAAAAGACAGGGGGAAAACAAAAGCTGTCGTACGAACGGCCAAGTATAGCGTTTATAACGCGAGGGATAAATTTACAGTTCGCGCACAACATAAACGTAATGTAAAAAAAAGCACGGCATGTCATTCGTTAATAAGTAAAAAAATAATTCGTCTAACTGCTGTACTCCAAGAGGAATAAAAAAGTTTACATGGCATGCTGTTGAAGGAAATGAATCAACGACGGGGACGTACGTAGGACGCGTTTACTCCGGCTCTGCTCGTTTATCGGTGGACAAAAGTTCATCGGGAGGCTTCACTTTAGCTTCACGTAGAAGAACGGCTTCGTGAACTTTTCGCTGGAAATGGCATAAAACCCCGGATGCATAAATACCGGGGATGAGAACGACACGACAACAATTCAACACAGACCCTGGGCGCTTTATAGCGCCGCTCCAATCCAGCTTGGGTGACCAATTAAAGACAAGGTGAGGGCCTGAGGCAGTTCTAATACTCGCCATCTCTCATGTCTAAGCAGGCTGAGTGGTACTTAGCAGAGTGCTAGGAGAGCACTTCTTCCAAACAGGCGGGAGAGAGCGGGCACAGTGCCCTCCTGAGAGGCAAAGATTAAGGGCAGCATTAACAAGCCCGGTGCTCTGTGCCAGCGTGACCCACCTTGGTGATGGAGGAGCCAGCACTATTAAAAAACAATGCGAAATTGAACACGGACAGACTAATATGCGCTACGGCACGTGCGCTGAACACGATCGCTCTTTTTACGATCTTGATTTTCAACTCCAAATCAATACACGTGGTGCGCAGAGGATATTACGGGAACACGGATATCGCTTTTGCGATGCAGCTCATTGCTACCTGTGTATACATTTCAAGTGAACTCGTGTTCCCATGACACATAATCCATACATGATGGACTAACGGCGCATTCTTCTTTAACCGCCACATTAGACACAAGTCAGTCTGATAGACTGGGCTTTTGAAGTGATCCGAGTGCTCGCTGCACTTGTCGTGGTTAGCCAGCGCACACACACACACATTTACACATGCAGTCCATCCACATCTTCCAAGGCTGTTCAAGCTGATCAGCCATGCAAACCGGCTCAGCTAACAAGTCATAGTTTCTTTGAAAGAAAGATTGAACAAAGCCCTTTAAGCTCCCCTCGGTGTCCTCATACCCGAGTCTTGTCTCTGCTTTAATTACACCTCTGAAGAGTAGGGACGAGAACCCGGGGTACCCACACGCTGTGGATGGACCCAACCGGTCCACTTTCTATGGGAACTCCAGTTAATTGCAACTCCGACAGGGATGACGGAGCAAGAAAGGGCTAGGGGAGTGGGGGTTGGGGGGATGGAAACGCTGTTCCTGGTCCACTGAAATCCTTTTAGCTAAAGCTAATGTGGCAGAAAAGACCCTTCCAGTGGATTCTCTCTCAGCCGCTTTAATCCCTGTATGTGGAGTAACAAAGAGTTCAGTCGCCTGGTGCTTCCGAGGATTCCCTAATTGCCCATTCCATAGGCAGATTACACCGAGCCCCTGGTCACTGCTGCTTTTCACCTGTAGGCTGGCCCAGACTGGTCCTGATAGCATTTAAGATACTAAGCCTAAGACGTTATCGATCAACACCATGAAAGATAACTGTCCAGTTACTACTCAAGTGCGAGACACGGAAGCGTCGTGAGCATGCGACATCTGAATTGAGCTTTCGTCAGCTCTGTGCAAATTGTGTTAAAGCGACAAATCCAACGAAAACCTTTTTTTTTACTTCGCCATTCACAACTTTAGTGACCGCTTGCTTTGCTAATCTGCCAATGAAGCTAGTACAAACCTCGTTTACATAACGTAAATCAAATTATTTTGACACCATTTACTGCACTGCTGAATTCGTTTAAACGGTTAGCTTTAGCAGTTATACACGGCTACCTCTGTTTTTCATCAGAACTACAAGAAGAACCTCAACGGCGCACACTCAAGTGCGGCAACACTATCGATCGCGGCATGGTGACAAAAGAAAAACTGCACGGAGCGCAAGAAATAAAACAAACCGTACAGATACTCTCCTTCATGCTAATACTAAAACTAGCTCGCATGGCGAATTCTTCTAGTTCAGCCTTTCCTGTCTGCTCACCATGCCTTTCCATGCTAACAGCACAGCTGTCCTCCAGTCACCCTAAACCATCTCCTTTACCCACTGATGGGTGTTGGCTCCGGAAAGCTCTTTCCATGGATAGTTCATCATAGGAAACCCATTTAATAAAAAAAGAAAAAAAAGAAGAAGCACATCTTGAAAAGTCCTTTGCTTTAGGTGTGGTTGTGAATGCTGATAATGAGCCGTGAAATTCTTCCCTGTCCTGAGTAGACGCTGAGATAGCAGACAGTGGCTTTTCAAAAAACACTAAGTGCTTGGACACCTGGTGAGCAAAGTAGTTACCCAGACAGCTGCCAAAAGCTTTTGGAGGAAAAAAAAAAAATAAAATAAAAATACACCCAACATGCATGACTATTAAACAACATGCAAGGCAGAGAGGCTATTTCCCGTGTACGCTGGTAATAGTGTGCAACGAGGTATACTTTATGGACGAGTCTGGCTGGGACATGGGACTTGCAAATGCCGTGCTCACAACATGCATACGTCTATTTGTCGATGAACAGAGATGAAAAAGAATAGGTACACAGAGGACACGTAGAAACAGAAAAGATAGCGTGAAAACAGATGCACGGGATTTCATTGCCTCACACGCTGCGAGTGCTATAAGGATCGTATAAGGTCATTCAAGCATCTCAAATATCTGGTTTGTTTTGAGGGTATAATTCTAAACCTGTGATGGATTGGTCCGCTGGCGAATTTCTCTGAGACCAAATGCAGAACCCTTTCAATTCCAGACCATCCCTGAGGACCAACAAAGCTCACCAAGGAACCTTAAAGCCTTCTGGAGGTTAGCCTGTCCTTTCAAGAGAAAATCCTGGAATTAAAGGTATACTTCTATAGGGGCGTTTTTTATTCCTCTTTAGCCCTTAAAAGACCCCAATCCTCCTTTTAGTCATTGACCTGTTTCAGCCAGGATAACAACTGCAATGTTAGTGCACTAGGAAATATTAACCAACACTCACATTGGGAATTTTATCTTTTCTTTTTGGCAAAAATGAGTTTCTGTTGCACACAACAATTCCAATTGAATCTGGGACGAACAACTTGTTTGGTAAAAACAAGAAAAGAAAAAATGTATTTTTAAACTGCTGTGTAAATAACGTAACAGGCTAGCAAAGTGATTTGCAATGAAGCGGCAAGTGCAAACAACTGGCTTGAGTGATTTCCTATGACCATGGCACGTGTGGTCCAACGGTTCCTAACTTCCCCACTAAAAACGATAGTTACTACCTGCAATTAGTTCCAGTTTCCTGTTTAACTCCCAAAAATGGAAGAAAAACAT
This sequence comes from Noturus placidus, assembly GCA_022414735.1. Lineage (NCBI taxonomy): Eukaryota > Metazoa > Chordata > Actinopteri > Siluriformes > Ictaluridae > Noturus > Noturus placidus. The sequence goes on along the minus strand of JAFFST010045837.1, from coordinate 41,345 downwards.
AACGGTCATTCCTTATCCTGTCACATATGACCTCTCATTATATGATTAAACGATAGATTTATTATGAAGAAAAATATAGCTTGGAAGGAAGTACAACTCAGTCTGTACAGGATTTCGCCGAGTGTGTCTGTGATTGTTGCTTGATTTTTAAAAAAAAAAATTTGCGGTGCATCTTGTGTTGGTTTTTTCTGTGAGGAAAACTACTTGAATTGGCGAAACTGCACTTCCACGAAATAGTTTTGCACGGACTTTCGCAGTGATGTTTGTCGTTAATGAGACCTTTTAGCTGTACTCATTGAATTGAAGAGGGCTTCGGCTGATGATGCGCGCCGTGATGATGACGCGTCTTGGCCCGAATCTGCAGACAATCTGCGGTAATTTAGAAAAATCGCAAGCGCCACGGAAATATGAGCTGTATGCTTGATTTTGCATTCATTTCTGCGATCACAAAATCCTGGAGGGACTGACGAGAGATTGTCGCTAGTCCAGGTAGCTTGCATTGCTAAATCTGCAGATGAAGCTACTTTCTCAACAAACTATATTAAGCACTTTTATTTTGGAAAACCAAGGAAAAGGCCACTTTCTATGACAGGGGCACTTTAATTATGCATTTATGCATAAAAACGACCCAAGATAAAATGTTAGATTTGATTAAATGTGGGCCTTAAAATTAATCAAGCGTAAAGACAAAAAAAAAAAAAAAAAAAAAAAAAAAAAAAAGCACAAGCTAAGTAATACATCCATTATTACTATTAAATATAACAGCAACAGCAGTTGATGCCACTCAACTATTGGCACTTTCCCAAAGTCCTTGCGCATAGCCGAAGCACGTCTTTGTTTTTTTATGGCCCATGATTTGTCTTAGGATGAACAAGAAAAGGGCTTCTCTAATCCTATTAGTGCAGCACCTGAGCTGGAATGGCTAATCCTGTTTAAACTCACTACCCAGGCTCTATAATCCCCCCATATCCAGATGTTTAGCTGACTCAACCATCACCCAGAGGTCAAAGGGCATTTATCAACACGCGGGAACCTGTCGCAGTGGTCCAAACCACTCCTCTGCTTGGATTAACCCGAGCCCAGGCTACGTACAGTATTATGGGTAGGTCTCTAGTCTCAGGAAAGCACACAGACAGAAGAGGAGCTTGCTTTGCAAGTTGTGTTTTTTGGGATCCCGAGTTCTGCTAGAGAATCTGAAAGGTATCATATTCTCTGGAATATTCGACATCCCGTGTCAGATTCTGGATACAGTTTGGCATCAGTTCTAAATTTAGATTCTACTCTGTTGGCTACAGGTGAAAATGGATTTCGTTTCCTCCTCTGTATCTGGTAACACTCAGCAATAACACTTAGTGTTACAGGCCAAAGCAACAGCATGGATCAATCCGCAATCTCAGATGTCAAACATTTGTCAAATTTAACACCCAGTAAACTCATGGTTGAAAGCCCTGTAGCCACTGTAATGATGTCCTACTGCTTTTATTGAAGTCCGAATCCAAACTGTTCACTGTACTGAACTAGCGTGTTGCTATTACATCTACATGTGAACCAAAAACACAACTAAATGGGCCTTTATCACACTTTCAAAAAATAATAAGTACAGGTACAGAGTGAAATGATTTCTGGTAAACCTTACAGCTAATTGCTTGCAGATATGCTGTCCCCATCTTTATGGCCAAACGTTTGTGGACACTTGTCAATCACATGCATATGTGGTTCTTCCCCAAGCTGTTGCCACAAATTTCGAAGTACAGACTTGTATAGGATGGCTGTATGCTGTAGTATTACAATTTCCCTTCCCTGGAACTAAGCGGCCCAAACAGGCTTTGTGCACAAAGCGAGATCCATAAAGACATGGTTTGCGAAGGTTGGAGTAGAAGAACTCGAGTGTCTTGCCCAGAACCCTGACCTCAACCCCACTGATCACCTTTGGGATGTACTGGAACACCGACTGCACCTCAGACCTCCTCACACCACATAAGTACCTGATCTCACTAATGCTCTTGTGGTGTAATGAGCATTAATCCCCACAGCCACGCTCCAAAGTCTAGTGGGAGGGGGAGTACATCTGGAATGGGATATTCAATAAGCACATATGAGTGTGATGGTCAGTTCTCAATAAACTTTTCTCCATATAGTGTAGTCTAGTGTAGTCTCCATATTATAGTACAATTAGAACTGGCTGTTATGAATTCTTAATAATAATAATAATAATTAATCAATTTGTATAGCGCTTTTTTACAATGGTACATTGTCTCAAAGCAGCTTTACAGAAATATCATTTTTACATTTACAAGCGACTTACTAATGAGATCACATTCACACACCAATGGAAGCAGAGCTGCCATGCAAGGTGCTAGCTTGGCATCGGGGGCAACTTAGGGTTCAGTGTCTTGCCCAAGGACACTTCGGCATGTGGAGTCACCCGGGCCGGGATTCGAACCGCCAACCCCACGGTTAGTGGATTAGTGGACAACCCGCTCTACCGACTGAGCCACAGCCGCCCAATTCTTCATTCCCTATTTCACCAGACTTAACAATCATACAAACTAAGACCCCAATTTGAAGCCCATGTACTTTGTAGCGTTTGTTTTTAAACTCGATTGTAAATTGGTGTCTATGACTGTGAAACACTAATAAACCTACTGCTACTACTACAAAATACACCAGCATTGTCATAACTTTTACGCTGAGTTTTCACCTCATTGTATCAACGCCACCGAGACCAAACCTTAAAGACGTGTCCCGAATTGTTCGTTAAGGCTCAGCAACAAAAGATTCCAACCTTCTTCCAAATCTTTGCGGATGAATTCGTTCACAGCTAACGTTGGTTAATATAGCGTAACGTTAATTCATGTTAGCACTGATGATGAGTATCTAGCTACGTAGTGAACACATTGGGTCGGTATTATTTATTATGTTTTAGGGTTAGGCTAATAATAGGCTATTATACAAATATTAGGAGGAAGTTTATCCTATTAATAATCCTATTTATCCTATTAGGCAGACTTAGGCCAAGACGTGTCATGTGACACCATCACAACACGCATTCAACCGAACTCCTCAAACATGAGTAGAGCTAAAAAGGTCTCATTAACAGACAAACATCTCTGTAAACGGCCATGCAAAACTATGTCCTGCCATTGCAATTTCACCAATGCAAGTAAGAAAATGTGGCACGTCGCGTTGCAAATTTTGAACAAAGCCGCAACAGTAACAGTCAGTAAGTTTCCTGACACAGGAAAATCGTCAAGATGGTGGAGTTCTCGCGTTCCAGTCTCTCAGTAGTGTGACAAGCTGCATTGTTGTCCAACAAAGTTTAAAAATAAGGGAGGGAAAAAAAAAGAGAGAGAGCTCATAACAGTAAACAAATGGTCTTGGAGACCTTCCATAACATCACATGTAGCTATAAACAGTTTAGAAGCTCAAATGTGTTCATTAATAAATAAAGAATTGTGATGGTTAGCAAACCATTGGCGTAAGTGGAAGAACATACTCCTGTTGTCCTGCTGTTCATAATAATAATAATAATAATAATAATAATAATAATAATAGTATCCACTTTACAGTCATTTTACAAAATGATAACATTGTGGAGAGGTGAAGAAGTTAGTAGTTATCACTGATTGTATACTTTTGTTAACCCTAGCTAGCTGTGTTATTAGCTAAAACCGACGTGCTTGGTTGTTGTTATTGCTGTTGTTCGGTATCAAATGTATTCGAAATTTGGTGGTCCTACCAGTTGACGAGGAGAAAGCGAACCAGATAAACCCGAGATCGCTGGCTGGTCTGAGAGTCTTTTCAGATAGCAAAGCATTTCTACTCGCTGTGGTTGTAGTTTATTCCCCTATAAGCCGTTTTTGTTTCCACTGCAGTTCGCAGTTTTTCTAAAAACACTTCACATTAATTGTGTCTGGCTCCATTTAGTGTCCTTTTCACTGCGTTTTTAGGCGTTAATGCAGAAGTAAAGTTACCTTGTGAAGGCAACTTGCAGCAGCTAAAAGCCAGGAGTGTGAAAAAGAACCCACTGAGGGGATTCAATTTTTACCCTTTAAAATATTTCTCGCCGTGCTAAACGTTTCAGTTTCTCCATCGGAGCTTTAATGCTGAAGGAATGTCGCTTGCTTCAAGCTGTGGTCCTGATGGCCTTCATACTTCAAGTATGCATCCGAGGTGACTTATGGCACATTTCTGCTCCTAACAAGCAATCAGAGCGTACGCAGAATTGTGTCACTGAGTGCAAGTGCAGAAATTGGTCTCCTATATTACTGTATTATATCACAGCCTGGTGCTTGGGCTGTCACCCCTGCTCGTAAGCTACTCCCCCCCCCCAAAGGTTTTTAAACAGGGAACAGAATTCATGCTGTGGGAAATCTTTTGTCCTCCAGAGTCACACTTTGTAGCTCCCTTTACTTTAAAAGAGAAACCACTCCAGTGCGCAGTGAAAATATCAGAACCGAACATAACTGAATGCTGAAACTTAAAAACACCCATCTTATCAAACATTTATGTTTTGCTTAGTGCTATGATTATTTGCTTGCTTTGGCGCTGGTCTTCTGCTAGTATTTGGGAACAATTCACAATATACGAGTCATCGCACAATATATTTTAAAAGTGTAAAGACATTTGGCCCACACAGGAAGTTCTTAAATGTGACTTATGATTCTCATCCATTTTACAGCGTTTCCCAAGCCACCTGGCCAAACAACAGATAGCGACGGGCCAAACAAGGCCAGACACAGGCAGCATTCGCCAATAAAATTAGTTTCCATATGTCTCTCTCAAACAAAGAGCAGATGTTTCCACTTACTCCAGTATATGTAATCTATTCACGGTAAAAACACCACACCAAAGCAAAGCTTCGTCAATAAAACCAATGGGAATCTGAGGCTACAGTGGGCACACTATAGCCTGAGAAACCTGTTCCTGGGCTTGATGTGGTATTCCTTTCTGCTCAGCACGTTTGTAAAGAGTGGCTGTCAGCGTAAACCAGTCTTGTTCTCCATTGGCCTCGCTCATCTCATCAACACAGTATTTCTTCCTGCAGATCTGCTGGAGATCGGTGGATTCCTGTTTGTCTGGCTCCAACATCGCACGCCACACTCAAACTCACTTAAAGAACATCTTTTCCCCTTTCGGATGTTCCATGTGATGCTCTTAACCTATTTGGACCTGATTTTGAGCCTTGCACTGCCGCCACATGATTGGCCGACTGGATGACTGCATGAATGACCCGGTGTGTGTATGCTCCTCCGTCATGCTCTCCTTTGCCAGAAAGTGGTGAAACTACACAAACTACAGGGAAAAGACGCTTTCGGAAAGCGCGCACGCTTTCCTGGTAGGACATGACGAGACCAGACAATAGTGACAGTTGTTGACGCGTACTAACACAATCTGATAACTGTTCAAAAATGTTCAATAATCCAATGGATTTACTTGCACTTAAGTAATTTGATAACGGGAAAACGCTGGGTCTACGGGAAAGGAAAAAAAAATAAAACAGTCCGACTTACTCCGTAATCAGATTTCAAGTATTCAAGCTGTTAGTTTAATTACATTTTCCAGCAGCAAGGTGGTAGCAACGCCATTTTTTTAATCAAGCAATCTAGTAAAGCTATCGTAACCAAATTGGAAGGACAGTCTGTAAATGTTCCATTGTTATGTAAGGAATAAACCTTAACGGGGTGTACTGTTATAGGAAAATAATCAACAACAGAGGGCTGTTCCCACACCAAGGTTGATCATTTTCCTGTAACAGCATGTCACAAAGTGCTTATTCATGTTATACCACAGCAAGTAACCAAAGGGTTTTTTTATTTATTTTTATATATATATATATATATATATATATATATATATATATATAAAATTTAGGAATGGCAAGCCTATAATATAATGTTTCACTGTTTTTCCACTTACACTCGGTCATACTTACAAAATTAATAATAGCTTACAATAGTACTGGGTGATATGACGAGATCACATTCATATCGTGATACTTTATGTCACAATATGTTTTTCTGAGATATTATGGACATCATGATATGTTTTGAGCACTTGTAAATTTCTGTACTTAAAATTTCTCAATTTTAAGTTTAAAATTCAGAGCATTTGTTCAATGTTAACTTTTGTTATAAATACGGCAGATCTTCAAGACATTAAATACAGTGGTGTGAAAAAGTGTTTGCCCCCTTCCTCATTTCCTGTTCCTTTGCATGTTTGTCACACTTAAGTGTTTCGGAACATCAAACCAATTTAAACAATAGTCAAGGACAACACAAGTAAACACAAAATGCAATTTGTAAATGAAGGTGTTTATTATTAAAGGTGAAAAAAAATCCAAACCATCATGGCCCTGTGTGAAAAAGTGATTGCCCCCCTTGTTAAAACATACTATAACTGTGGTTGTCCACACCTGAGTTCAATTTCTCTAGCCACACCCAGGCCTGATTATTGCCACACCTGTTCACAATCAAGGCATCATTTAAATAGGAGCTGCTTGACACAGTAAGGTCCACCAGAAGATCCTTAAAAGC
>JAFFST010045835.1:0-11231 GCA_022414735.1 Noturus placidus | reverse complement strand
TCTTCAACCGCTTACTCCTTTTCAGGGTCACGGGGAACCTGGAGTCTATCCCAGGAGGCATCGGGCACAAGGCGGGGTACACCCTGGACAGAGTGCCAGTCCATCACAGGGCACAATCACATACACACTCACACACACATTCATACACTATTATTATTATTATTATTATTATTATTATTAGCTATGTTAATTAATGAAGCACAAACTTCAGCATGATGACAATGGAAGGTTCATATCCTGATCAGTTACCTAACCCTAACCCTCTGCACTGTTCTAGCACAAAAAACTACTAACTCTGATTGGAAGTTAACATTCTCTAGTGAAGCTTTAAAATTCTCAAAAATCTATTTAATATTAAAATGCAATGAAATTCTCAGAATTTATGATAGTGTCTTTACTTTTCAGTTTAAAGTAGTTTATATTTTGTAGACATAAAAGTTTTTCACAGTTTGTTTTTTTTAATGCAACACATCTGTAACGCTGGCAGCTGTTTCGGAAATGTGTACATATGATCAAATTATACGCTTAGTGGCACTACAGGCAACTGAACACCTGCGTTAATTAATCATTAGTATAAATAAGTGCATACTGATCAATATGAATGAAAAGGTTAATGAATGTGTTAGTGGTGATTACGTCATCAGTTAGGCTGAATGGTAGGTGCCAATATTTATGCAAACCGAGTTGTTCACTGAGTGACTTTGTTACGTCACTGAAGCTGTTCAATGTTTAGGGTTTGTTTTTGTAAACCAACGCAGTGATGTAAAAACCTTTCTGTTATTACAGGCAGTATATTTATTTGAAATATATACTATAAGGTAAATGTAATGTGGTTGTTATATGAATAATAAAAATGTTCTCCAGAACATAGTTTTGTTTGTAACACCAGTCCTGCCGGTGCACATTTTATAACTTTACACTAACTGTGCTTAATAAAAAATTATTTAGCATTTATGTGTTGCATTACACAGTGACTCCACATGAGGTATATACGCGTCCACAGGACCTCTGGACCTTCACCCTGACGAAAGAAACTCACATAATAATTAGAGGTTGTGCTGCAGCCAGTGGAAGTAGTTCCTCTGACTCTGCCACCCCACTGAGAAACTGGCAGGAAAAAATCCAAACATCATGATTCCGTGGAAGCCCTGTTCGTAATGCTCGCTGGTTACGGGAACTCCAGCCTCCTCCAGGCGCCGCGCGTACATCAGTCCGTCGTCTCGCAGCACGTCGTGTTCGCAGGTCATGATGTAGGCGTGTGGAACCAGCTTCAGCACCTCGGGCTCAGCCAGTAACGGAGAGGCTCGGGTGTCCAGGAGGCCCGGGAGCTTCTGCAGGATCTGCGGAGAACCATGATGAGGAACCACAGGTTTGTAGTGCTTGGTGAATTTAGGAGCTAATAATCGGATCCAGTTAAGCTTTTCTCTGGCTGAAGCTACGTCCCGGTTCTGGTCCAGTGCCGTGTGGTTGTTCACCAGCAGAGCAGGGATGAGGTTCTGGTCCCCGTTCAGGTATTCCAGCCAGAAGCGGACCATGAGTGAGCGGTACAGGATGGGTACGTCACCGTTCTGCTGGTACGACGGAGTGTTGAAGTCCAGCGCCTGGAGCACAGGGTAGATCAGGGCCTGGACCTTAAACCGGATCGAGACGCTGCTGTCAGATGCCAACTGAAAAAAATAAAACATCTCAGCATCGTTCTGCAAAATAAATACAAACACGGTAAATAAAATATTCTTTAAAACCCAGCGTCACATGTTCCATTTTAATCTCACAAACTCCCCTTTAATATTAGTTTCAGTGTAAATACTGAATAATGTTCTTTAAAAAAGAATTCATAAAATAAGACTCTGGGGGATTAAAATATTAAAGAAATTACTTTCAAATATTTTATATCACTTTTAAGTTATTATTTATTATCATTTATTTTTCTTTGCAACTGTACAGCTCTGTCTACACACCGATATATAACTTGAACTACACACACACACACACACACACACAGACACACAAACACACAAACACACACACACACACACACACCTACATACACACTCACTCACACACACACACACACATACACACACACAGACACACACACAGACACACACACACACACACACCTACATACACACTCACTCACACACACACACAGACACACACACATACACACACATACAATGAAAAAGGAAGACGTGGAGCTCAGGGTTTACTCTGCTGATGTTCTGCATCATACTGATGAAGCCCTCAGAATTTTCACATCTCCTCTCGTTACCTCCTGAGCCACAGCAGCAGCGAGGTTCCCTCCAGCGCTGTCACCTGACACGGCCAGCCGCCGAGGATCCATGGAGAACCTCGCTAGAACCTCGTCTGTCAGGATGTTCCTGCAGGCCTGGATTGCATCCTCGTACTGACCTGGGAAATAAACCTCAGGGGCGAGTCTGTAACTGGAGAGGAGGAGGGAAAAGACTTCAGTGTGTGTGTGTGTGTGTGTGTGTGTGTGTGTGTGTGTGTGTGTGTGTGTGTGTGTGTGGTGTAAAATATAAAATCAGTGAAAGTGTAATGAATTGTTTCACACTCACTCCACAGATATGACGACTGCGTCCAGCTCCTCGGCCATCATCCTGCACAGGAGGTCGTAGGATCGCATCCCTTTTGGACGAGGAAAGGAAAAAGAAGATAATTCACGGAAGCGAGAGAACCGGAGGAGAAAGGATTCAGGGAGGAAAAGCAAAGAGAAACAACATTCTTTATCAAAGCATTTTTCAACATTTTTCAACTTTATCAAAAAATGAAATGCCACATCAGAGTTTTTGTGTAATTACAGGTTGTGTAGAATTGATTTGTTTAACGCAATCCACCGTTTACAGAACAGCTCAGTGTGTGCACGTTTAGCTCATTAAGTTTAATTACCTTCATTACACTAAACCCTTTTAACTGTGAGCTCAGTGTTAGTGTTAGCGTTAGCATTAGCGTTAGCATTAGTGTAAGCGTTATTGTTAGCGTTATTGTTAGCGTTATTGTTAGCGTTAGCGTTATTGTTAGCATTATTGTTAGTGTTAGCGTTATTGTTAGTGTTAGCGTTATTGTTAGCGTTAGTGTTAGCATTATTGTTAGCGTTAGTGTTAGCATTATTGTTAGTGTTAGCATTATTGTTAGTGTTAGTGTTATTGTTAGCGTTATTGTTAGTGTTAGCGTTATTGTTATTGTTAGCGTTATTGTTAGTGTTAGCGTTATTGTTAGCGTTATTGTTAGTGTTAGCGTTATTGTTATTGTTAGCGTTATTGTTAGCGTTAGCGTTATTGTTAGCGTTATTGTTAGTGTTAGCATTATTGTTAGTGTTAGCGTTAGCGTTATTGTTAGTGTTAGCGTTATTGTTAGCGTTAGTGTTAGCATTATTGTTAGCGTTAGTGTTAGCATTATTGTTAGTGTTAGCATTATTGTTAGTGTTAGCATTATTGTTAGCGTTATTGTTAGCATTAGCGTTATTGTTAGTGTTAGCGTTATTGTTATTGTTAGCGTTATTGTTAGTGTTAGCGTTATTGTTAGCGTTATTGTTAGTGTTAGCGTTATTGTTAGCATTATTGTTAGCGTTATTGTTAGCGTTATTGTTAGCGTTAGCGTTATTCTTAGTGTTAGCATTATTGTTAGTGTTAGCATTAGCGTTATTGTTAGTGTTAGCGTTAGTGTTAGCATTATTGTTAGTATTAGCATTATTGTTAGCGTTAGTGTTAGCATTATTGTTAGTGTTAGCGTTATTGTTAGTGTTAGCGTTATTGTTAGTGTTAGCGTTATTGTTAGCGTTATTGTTAGTGTTATTGTTAGCATTAGTGTTAGCGTTAGCATTATTGTTAGTGTTAATGTTAGCGTTATTGTTAGTGTTAGCGTTAGCATTATTGTTAGTGTTAGCGTTAATGCTAGCGTTATTGTTAGTGTTAGCGTTAGCATTATTGTTAGTGGTAGCGTTAATGCTAGCGTTATTGTTAGTGTTAGCGTTAGTGTCAGTGAGTTTGCTTGAGTTTGCTTTCATTTCATTAATTTTGCCAAATCCTGGAGGGACTGACTCACTGATGCTCACTGATTAGGTGATTATGTCATGTTTATGACAGATCTATGTTTAGTTATGAGAATAAGGTTAATAAAGAGATGTGGATAACATGCTACAGCATGACGGTATCAGTAGGCGTGTCTGTACACATGACTTTCATGTGATTGTATTTGATGTTATACACACATGGAAAGTCTGAATTCTGCTCCACTGATTTTTCTCAGTCACACACATATCTATTCCTAACTTTCTATGTTCATGTTTCACTCAGAACATTTTGGGGTGTGTGTATTTATTCACACACACACACACACACACACACACACACACACACACACACACACACACACTGCTTTGTTCTCTAAAGGCTCAAAGGAAAGCTGTTTGATTTTTACATTAGCCTGGCAATTAGAGGGCGCTTTTCAGTGACTTCCACTCACGTGCACTGCCCAGTGCCCAGCCTCCTCCGTGGAAGTAGACGACTCCTCGTTTGAGACGCCGTGACCCGGGAGCCGTGGACTCGAAAACACGGGCTTGAACTCCTGAGAAGGACGTATCAGTGACCCGAACAGACTCGCTGGAGCGTGGAGCTTGCAGCTCTGCAAATAACGCCATGTAGTTCAGGACACACATCTGATTACTCAGGCCAAGATCCTGCACCAGCTTCGCCTACAGAACAAGGAACCACACAGACACTGAACACAGACACTCACACACACTCACACTGCACTCACACTCACACTACACTTACACTGCACTCTCACCCACTCACTCACACTACACTTACACTACACTCACACTGCACTCACACTCACACTACACTTACACTGCACTCACACTGCACTCTCACTCACTCACTCACTCACTCACTCACACTACACTTACACTGCACTCACACCCACTCACTCACACTACACTCACACTGCACTCACACTCACTCACTCACACTACACTCACACTGCACTCTCACTCACTCACTCACACTACACTTACACTGCACTCACACTCACACTACACTTACACTGCACTCACACTGCACTCTCACTCACTCACTCACACTACACTTACACTGCACTCTCACCCACTCACTCACACTACACTCACACTGCACTCACACTCACTCACTCACTCACACTATACTCACACTACACTCTCACTCACATTGCACTCACACTGCACTCTCACTCACTCACTCACACTACACTCACACTGCACTCAAACTCACACCCACTCACACTACACTCTCACTCACATTGCACTCACACACACTCACACTGCACTCACACTCACTCACACTACACTTACACTCACTCACTCACACACACTCACTCACACTACACTCACACTGCACTCACACTCACACCCACTCATACTACACTCTCACTCACTCACATTGCACTCACACTGCACTCACACTACACTCACACTACACTTACACTCACTCACTCACACACACTCACTCACACTACACTCACTCACTCACACACACTCACTCACACTACATTCACACTGCACTCTCACTCACACTGTACTCACACTCACTCACTCACACTACACTCACACTGCACTCAAACTCACACACACTCACTCACACTACACTTACACTGCACTCAGACTGCACTCACACTACACTTACACTGCACTCTCACTCACACTGCACTCACACTCACTCACTCACTCACACTACACTCACACTGCACTCTCACTCACACTGCACTCACACTGCACTCACACTCACTCACACTACACTCACACTGCACTCAAACTCACACCCACTCACACACACTCACACTGCACTCTGACTCACACTGCACTCACACTACACTTACACTGCACTCTCACTGCACTCACTCACACTACACTCACACTGCACTCTCACTCACACTGCACTCACACTCACTCACACTACACTCACACTGCACTCAAACTCACACCCACTCACACACACTCACACTGCACTCTCACTCACACTGCACTCACACTGCACTCACACTCACTCACTCACACTACACTTACACTGCACTCACACTCACTCACACTACACTCACACTGCACTCAAACTCACCCACTCACACTTACTCACACTACACTCACACTGCACTCAAACTCACACCCACTCACACACACTCACTCACACTACACTCAGACTGCACTCACTCACACACACTCACTCACACTACACTCACACTGCACTCACACTCACTCACTCACACTAAACTCACACTGCACTCACACTGCACTCACACTACACTCACACTACACTTACACTACACTCACTCACACACACTCACACTACACTCACACTGCACTCACACTCACTCACTCACACACACACACTCACTCACACTACACTCACACTGCACTCTCACTCACACTGCACTCACACTCACTCACTCACACTACACTCACACTGCACTCAAACTCACACCCACTCACACACACTCACTCACACTACACTTACACTGCACTCACACTACACTTACACTGCACTCTCACTCACACTGCACTCACACTCACTCACTCACACTACACTCACACTGCACTCACACTCACTCACTCACACTACACTTACACTGCACTCACACTCACTCACACTACACTCACACTGCACTCAAACTCACACCCACTCACACTTTGCTCACTCACACTACACTCAGACTGCACTCACTCACACTACACTCACACTGCACTCACACTCACTCACTCACACTACACTCACACTACACTCACACTGCACTCACACTACACTTACACTGCACTCTCACTCACATTGCACTCACATTCACTCACTCACACTACACTTACACTGCACTCACACTCACTCACTCACACTACACTCACACTGCACTCAAACTCACACCCACTCACACTTACTCACTCACACTACACTCACACTGCACTCAAACTCACACCCACTCACACACACTCACTCACACTACACTCAGACTGCACTCACTCACACTACACTCACACTCACTCACTCACACTACACTCACACTACACTTACACTGCACTCTCACTCACATTGCACTCACACTCACTCACTCACACTACACTCACACTGCACTCACACTCACTCACTTACACTACACTCACACTGCACTCACACTACACTTACACTGCACTCTCACTCACTCACTCACACTACACTCACACTGCACTCACACTCACACTACACTCACACTGCACTCAAACTCACACCCACTCACACTACACTCACACTGCACTCACACTCACATTGCACTCACACTGCACTCACACTCACACTACACTTACACTGCACTCACACTACACTCACACTGCACTCTCACTCACACCCACTCACACTCACTCACTCACACTACACTCACACTGCACTCAAACTCACACCCACTCACACACACTCACTCACACTACACTCACACTACACTCACACTGCACTCACACTACACTTACACTGCACTCTCACTCACACTGCACTCACACTCACTCACTCACAATACACTTACACTGCACTCACACTCACTCACACTGCACTCAAACTCACACCCACTCACTAACACTACACTCACACTCACTCACTCATGCACACTCACTCACACTACACTCACACTGCACTCACACTACACTCACACTGCACTCTCACTCACTCACTCACACTACACTTACACTGCACTCACACTACACTTACACTGCACTCTCACTCACTCACTCACTCACTCACTCACTCTACACTTACACTGCACTCACACCACACTTAAACTGCACTCTCACTCACTCACACACACTACACTTACACTGCACTCTCACTCACTCACTCACACTACACTTACACTGCACTCACACCACACTTAAACTGCACTCTCACTCACTCACACACACTACACTCACACTGCACTCTCACTCACTCACTCACTCACTCACACTGCACTCACACTCACACTACACTTACACTGCACTCACACTACACTTACACTGCACTCTCACTCACTCACTCACACTACACTCACACTGCACTCAAACTCACACCCACTCACACACACTCACTCACACTACACTCACACTGCACTCAAACTCACACACACTCACACACACTCACTCACACTACACTCACACTGCACTCACTCACACACACTCACACACACTCACTCACACACACTACACTTACACTGCACTCTCACTCACTCACTCACTCACTCACACTACACTTACACTACACTTACACTGCACTCTCACTCACACTACACTCACACTGCACTCAAACTCACACTCACTCACACTGCACTCACTCACACTACACTTACACTGCCCTCACACACACTCACTCACACTACACTTACACTGCACTCTCACTCACTCACTCACACTACACTTACACTGCACTCTCACTCACACTACACTCACACACACTCACTCACACTACACTTACACTCACTCACTCACACACACTCACTCACACTGCACTCACTCACTCACACTACACTTACACTGCCTTCACACACACTCACTCACACTACACTCACATTGCACTCACACTACACTTACACTGCACTCAAACTCACACCCACTCACACACACTCACTCCCACTACACTCACACTCACTCACTCACACACACTCACTCACTCACACTACACTCACACTGCACGGTCACTACACTCTCACTACACTTACACTCCCTCACACTGCAGCTGAAGATGTTAATTCAGTCTGATTTCAGTGTTAATGTTTAAAAAGAAAGACAGGGAGGAAGTGTACAGTTCTGTATGGAAGTAAAGTTTTGCTGCTCAGCAGGTTGAAGGAGATTCCACACAGAGCAGGTTCTTCACATCACCATTCCTCGTTCCTCACACACCCTGATGAACCTCATAACACATAACCTACACACACACTACACACACACACACACACACACACACACACACATACACATACACACCTGATATCTCACAGCTGAATCAGCATTACGCATTTTGGACAGTGTGGTGTAACTAACACAAATAGGCTACATTATCGTTTCTATAGTAACAGCTCATTCACAGGGACTCGTTTCTGTAAGGAGACGTTTATTTCACTCCAGAGGTAAAGCTGAAACTGACATCTTCAAGACAGAGGAGTTTATGTGCTATAACGGAAAATGACAACCGGAACAAACTCACTTCACCGATATTCCACAATATCAAATGTAACTATAAAGTGATAAAAAATAATCCTCCATACGGTCCGATCCAAACCTGAGGAACACTCAACACCTTACAAATCTGAGGAACACTGAAACTAACACTTAAACACAAACACAGAGATCATGAGCACCAATTACACACAGGTGAGAGTGATTGTGGTAACCATGGTAACAGTGCAGCGATCTGGAGATGGGGACCTCTTGTGGTGAAATGTAGGATTGTCCAGCGAGACACGATTAACTGATTACAAATAAATATTAAATGAAACATTAATAAAAAGTAATCGCTGAAAAATGGATTAATATTAATAACTGTAAAGAATAAATAAATAAATAAATAAGTGTATATTTCATGATGTATATACAGTATGTATATTGTAAATGCAAAATTAATCTACTGTATATCTCCCTCTCTATACAAGCAAACCACGTGACTAATGCAGAAAGGGTTCCTCAAGGGTCTCCTAAAGAGGTTTTATGTGAAACCTCTACATATTCCTCTTAGTAAACACTCTGTATAACTTACTAAAGGTTCTTTAAATTGTTCCTGTGAGTAAACCCTTAAAGGTTCTATGCAAAACCCAACAATAAAGTGTGTCCTGCAACTCAAGCCTTGTTACAAACTGAAGAACCCTAAAGCCCAGGGTTCTAAGGTTCTAGATGCAACCATTTATATTCGGGGACCTTATTTGGAAACTCTGAAAAGCTTAAAGGGCGTGTCATTGCTTTCGTGCACACGTGAAGACACGCCCACTTATCCTGCCAAAACCACGCCCACCGCGTCGTGGCTTTAACATGTGCAAGAATTTTGAACCAGTACACACACACACACACACACACACACACACACACACACACACACACACAGAAGTGTGGTCAGAACATCTCACGCTATGTGTGTGGTGTGTAATATGTGTATAACAGTGTAATGTGTGCTAGTAGCCAGAGAGCAGGAGAAGGTTCGCGGTAAGGTTCCGGACTCACCGCCCACATCATGGACCTGAACACCGCGTCCAGCAGCAGCAGCTTGCAGGGTTCCGCTACAGTTCCTGGAAGAGCAGGAACTCGGAAATAAAACAGCGCTAATGCTAACAACACTGAGGAGAAAAGCAGCAAGCGCATCCTAATCATCATATCACACACACACTCACACACACTCACACACACACACACACACTCACACACACACACTGCTCTCTGAGTGTGTGAATGAGTGTGTGTTTCTCCTCCGTGTGACACTGATTACATTATCACACCACCTTTTAAAATAAAAGTCCTGCTGGAAGACCCAGAGCTGCGAAACTCGGTCCACACTATACACACTACACACAATACACTACACACAACCCCACACTACACACACACAACCCCACACTATACACACTACACACAATACACTACACACAACCCCACACTACACACAACCCCACACCATACACAATACACTACACACAACCCCACACTACACACACACAACCCCACACCATACACACTACACACAACCCCACACTACACACAACCCCACACCATACACAATACACTACACACAACCCCACACTACACACACACAACCCCACACCATACACACTACACACAATACACACTACACACAACCCCACACTACACACAACCCCACACCATACACAATACACTACACACAACCCCACACCATACACACTACACACAATACACTACACACAACCCCACACTACACACAACCCCACACTATACACAATACACTACACACAACCCCACACTACACACACACAACCCCACACCATACACACTACACACAATACACTACACACAACCCCACACTACACACACACAACCCCACACCATACACACTACACACAATACACTACACACAACCCCACACTACACACAACCCCACACCATACACAATACACTACACACAACCCCACACTACACACACACAACCCCACACCATACACACTACACACAACCCCACACCATACACAATACACTACACACAACCCCACACCATACACACTACACACAATAC
>JAFFST010045834.1:23599-34030 GCA_022414735.1 Noturus placidus | reverse complement strand
ATTTGTTGAAAAAGTTTGAAATATCCAATAAATTTCGTTCCACTTCATGATTGTGTCCCACTTGTTGTTGATTCTTCACAAAAAATCACAGTTTTATATCTTTATGTTTGAGGCCTGAAATGTAGCAAAAGGTCGAACAGTTTAAGGGGGCCGAATACTTTCGCAAGGCACTGTAGTAATTAGCCATAAACTGAACACATTCTAAAAAAGATAATCTGCTTTGGCTATGATGAACTACCCATATCTTAAATTTTAATCGGGCATGCACCAATTGTAGATACTTCTGGCTTTCAAACAAGCCCAAACTTGACATGATTGATCTTAGAGGCTGAGACATTAAAAGCGTAATCAGCACAACCAGACCTTTTACGCGTGAATCAATTAGTCTTGAGTTGCGTGTCAGTGGGTACAGGCCAATCAGCAAAGCGCTTCAGGGCCGTGCAGAGAAACTATCAGTAAATGGCTTCTCCACTCTAGCAGTCTTCCTGCAAAACTTTATACAGCATGTTTTTATATATTTGGCAGTTTTTTCTGATCGCAAGTTTTCTACTGGTTTTCGCTCAGCGTGCGATTTATCGACGTCTTATAGCGGCGGCGTGCTCCTGAAAAAGCCTGAATGCGTCACAGCTTCTGGAGGAGTTATTTCAGAATGCCTTTTATTTTTTGGAGGAAGACTGTGTGGATTGAGTTGAGGGGCTCTATCTACCCCCCAGAGAAGTCAGATGAGAGGGGTCACTCGTGTGTCTATCATTTGAGCCATTCAGAGATCCTTCACCTAGGGATCTGCAACTATTTTAATAAACATTATATTTTATAAGTATGTTTCAGACTTTTTTTGTGTGTGTGAAATTACACATTGTGTAACAGAGTTCATGCTACTGCCGTTTGTTTTCATTTTGTGACATTTGGAATGGTTTGGTGACATTTGGAGACGTTTGGTGACATTTGGAGGAGTTTGGTGACATTTGGAGACGTTTGGTGCCAGTTATATAGAGGTTATTTTGTGCCTATAAAAAATGTTTGCTATTTCTAGAAGTCTGCAATTTTTAAAGGCTTTGTGCCATTTTTATAAGCTTTGTGCCATTTAGAGAGGTTTTTATGTCATTTAGAGATGTTTGGTGCCATTTGGAGAGGTTTTATGCCATTTTGGAGAAATTTTTACACGTGTTTGGATAACCTTACACACAATTTTAGTGGTTACAGATAACTTCCTCATATTTTGGGTGTACTTGGGGCATCTTTGAGACCAGGAATGGGGTTGATATCAACATTTGCTGTAAAGATATAACATTTGTGTTAAAAGTAAATTATTTTTTTTTTAGAATTAAAAAAAATATATATATTCTGAATATATTGCCCCAGGTAGGCTAGGAAAAAGAAGAAATACTTGAAATAACTGCTTATTCTTAAAGTCTTTCATATGAGCCATTAACCACTACTGTGGTTTGTGAGATCACAAAACATATCAATGGTGAACACAGGTACCCCCAAAACAGACAAAAATGCCATTTTTTGGCTACCGGCAAAAGAGGTTAAACAATAAATAGCTCTGAACATACTTATACTCTTGGTATAAGAGTTTTTGCCTTCAGTTTCACCTGTGAAGACTGTGTTTGTTGTTAACAGGCATAAGCCAACAAAAAGCAAGCCATTTTGAAACTGAGAAAAGAGGGGAAACATCTATCAGAGACATTGCACAAACATTGGCCATAGCCAATACAACAATTTGGAATGTCCTGAAAAAGAAAGAATCCACTGGTATACTGAGCAAAAGACACCAAATGAGTCGGCCAAGGAAAATAACAACAGCTGATGACAGAAATATTGTAAGAGCTGTGAAGAAAAAAACAAAAACAACAGTCAGTGTCATCACCAACATCCTCCATGTAGGGGTGAAGGTTTCACAATTCACCTTTCAAAGAAGACTTTGAGAGCAGAAATATAGAGGCCATACCACAAGATGCAAACCTGTCATCAGCAGTAAGAATAGGAAAGTCTAACCTCTGCCAAAGTGAAAGACCAATGTGTGGAGTAAGAAAGGATATGTTCATGATCCTAAACATACAAGCTCATCAGTGAAACATGGAAGAGGTAGTGTCATAACTTGGGCTTGCATGGCTGCTTCCGGAATGGGCTCACTAATTGATGATGTAACTCATAACAGTAGCAGCAGAATGAATTCACAAGTTTACAGGAATCTTTTGTCTGCCAATTTACATCTAAATAAACTGGGAGGATCTTTATCATGCAGCAAGACAATGATCCAAAACACACTGCCAAA
The DNA here is from genome assembly GCA_022414735.1 of Noturus placidus. NCBI lineage: Eukaryota > Metazoa > Chordata > Actinopteri > Siluriformes > Ictaluridae > Noturus > Noturus placidus. Next base: position 31,749 of record JAFFST010045834.1, on the reverse strand, counting down.
CACAACAAAGGCCTGTATCAGGGGCAAAAAGTGGAATGTTTTAGACTGGCCAAGTCAATAACCAGACCTTAACCCAATTGAGCAAAACAAACAACAAATACAGTAAAAAAAAGCCTGGAAAAGCATCACAAATGGGAAAAAATAATCAACAATTTGGTGATGTCAGTGAGTCTCAAGCTTGATGCAAGCAGGTGATAATCCAACCAAATATTAAATGTAATCCACTTCAAGACTTATCTGTGCCAATACTTTTGCTGGGTTGTCTGATACAAAAGGTTTTATGTTTTATGTTGTTTAACACATCTAGATGTAAATACCAGCATATAAAAGCTGAAATCCTAAACTCTCGTCTCATATCTGTATTTTTGATATCAAACCCAAATGTATTCGGTGTAAAGCACAAACAGTTGAATTGGCCTTGCTGTTCCAATAGTTTCGGAGGGGACTGTATTTATTTGCACCTGCCTGCAATATTTTTAATTGAACTAAATTGAGTTGGTTCTGCTTCCCAAAATGTAAATAAATTAGTTCATGAAAACACTGTGACCCGGATGAGCATAAAGCCTTTGAGGTGGCTTTGACTCAGGTGGTTGAGCGGGTTGTCCACTTATCATTGGGTCGGCGGTTCGATTCCCGGCCCGGATGACTCCACATGCCAAAGTGTCCTTAGGCAAGACACTGAACCCCAAATTGCAAACTGAACCCCTTGCATGGCAGCTCTGCTACTATTGCTGTGTGTGTGTGTGAATGGGTGAATAAGACACAGTGTAAAGCGCTTTTTAGAACCGCTAAGGATTTAAAAAATAGCGCTATATAAGTAGACCATCTGCAGACCATTTACCAAGTGTAGACCAAAGCCGATAACTAAAGATGTGGTGTAAATGCTTCAAATAGCATTGCATGAGCAAACCTTCCCATCCAATAAGCTCCTTTCTTAATGATTTTGGCTTTTTTTTGTCCCATGAGCTACATCTGAGCACCCGTTCCCACTGAATTTTTATCAATGAAAGTGCACTGTGTCTAATATAATGGCATTTGCGATTCAGTCACAAATAAAAGTCTGCTTGAGGATCTAATAGAGACTTACTTGTGCTACTTATATATAATATCACATTTTTATTTAATCAGAAATCTGACATATGACTAAAAATATATTAAAATGGTGGCACAATGGTCATTTGACAAGAAGGTTTAAGAAAGGCTACTAAAAATAGAACTTCTAAATTTGCATTTTTAAACCTTACATGGACAGTAAAAATAGATTCAGAAATGTTTAGCGTGTGTGATTTTGTATATTCCGTGACTCACCCTCGGCGGGTGATAGACGCCCATCGGCCGTGCGCACCAAATGAGTGATTTTGCTTTTTCTGGCCTTCCTCTTCTGGCTGCCCACAGGCACTTCACCCATCTTACGGGTCTCAGTAGCAAGAGAAGCACACAAGGAGTCTGACTTCGCTGTGCCTGTGTCACTGGCCGTTGGGTCAGGCTGTACTATGGCTAGAGACAAAAGACAATGACAGGTATGCCATTACTAGAAATGCTACAAATTCTACGCTACGCTACTTGATACAGTGCTGCATTTAGGCTGAAACCCAACCTAGTTTGCTTAATGCAGCACTGGACAATGTAGTGAGTTCTTTATTTGGAAATATGCAGAAAGACCATTTCATCTTTTCAAATGATTACATGTCCTACACGTGTGCCTCTGTCTTTTATGCGTGACCTACTTTGTTCTGCAGCACAACGCACAGAGAAAGAGATATAAACCACAGAAAAATAAAGGTCCTAACCGCTGGCTTATTCAGCTACATTCACATGTAAACACATACACACGAGCAAACAAACACACACACACATACTAGGTCACTCATGCATACCCAAACAAGAACCCAGAAAACCATCAAGAGGATGAAATAAAAATAAATAAATAAAAAGAAAGCACAGACACATGATGCATGCTTTCTCTGTGTCACCTTTCTCCAAAGTTGCAGCCTTTTCCTTTTTGTGCTTGTACTTGCTAACAATCTTGTGGAATAAAGTCTTTTTCTGAGATGGGGATGGACCTGATTAAATATAAAACAGAAAAGAGGAAGACGGCATGCTATGTTAGATGGCTATCATGACATGCTCTGAGCACATCCTGTTGGTATGACCAAAACAGGCAATGAGTGGATGGGTTAGGAGGAAGTGATTTATAGCGGTACACTCACTCTTATTAGGCGTAGGATTTTCAAGAGGGTTGGCTATGTTGGCTTTCTTCCTTTTGGTGACAGTTGTGCTCTTTTTGTCGAACGTCAGTGGACTGTACTGGGGCAGACTGTTAAACTTCTTCTCAAACTCCTCTTCCAGCTTTCCTAAATTGCTGCAGATAAAAATAAAATAAAATAAACAAAAATAATCATGCATCACATGCTAGTTTAAAATGTTGAGGCAAAGTGTTGGTTGTGGATTATTTCCTTCTACATACAAACAAAAAAACTTCATAAAAAATGTAACTAATCCAACACCTTTTACCACCTCAAAAATAGATTCCCTATGCCTATTTGTTTTGTTAACCTGCTGGTACTGCTTTCCTTCCATTCAACTACAGTTCACTGGTATACACCATTTAACCCTTACTATATAAGCGAGTTACATAATATACACATTCTATACAAAACAATCATTTCATCTCTGATTAGTAACTGTGTCACCAAGCAGAAGAAAACGAGATGAATGGAGAAAATGTCATGGGAGTGTGTGAGCTCACCCTGGCACTGGCTCCTCTTTGGATTTGGACTTTTTCAGTTTTTTGGGGTTGCTGGCAGCAGGTTGACTGAAATTACAACTTTCCTCTATCCATCCTATCTCCGACTCGGACACGGTGCCACGCATGGAGCCTCTCTTTCCTACAAGTCATACACGTACACACACACATACAGTTTTGCATTCCTAGATTTGTGTATTTCCTGTTCACTTCCTGCTACTATTACTGTATTACAGCTAATTAATTCTAAGTCTAACCCAAACCCTACAGTTAACCAAAAAAAGAAAAAACAAACCAATCGATTATGTTAATCGTGTCATGTGTCCGTTCAAATTCCTCAAAAGGGCTTAATCACACTTGTAATAGTTAACCCCGGGTCATTCTAAACCATAAGTAAATGGAATCCTGGGTTTTCTTGTAAAAATAAAACTGTTCTTCGCTTCGATTGACGCGGTTTCAATCACCGTTTGACTTTTTTTTGTAATTGTTCCCTCAAACGCTGCAACTACTGTTTACACAATGCGCAGGTTTTTCTGCGATCGTACAAAGCAGGTGACCTGTTTGGGGGTCTATTGCTAAGCATCTAGCCATAACATTCTAACACCGCATCGTTTCGCACTGTACAACACAGTGTGCAAAAGCTGTGCTAATCCACTGCCCGGGGTTAATAGCAGGGTTTAGTATAACGGAAACCCGGGATTAAGCGCAGTGTGAAAAGCCCTAAAGAGAGCTAAATGCTGCTCCTCCTAAATACTTACTCACCTTCCCTCATATGACATAATATATAATCCAATAATTCCTATAAACACAAAACGTCAACTAACTCATTTCCTTGCTCAGTTGTGGAAAGTTTTTTGTTATATTTATAACAGCTATGACACATCTCTGATACCTCTGTCGACATTGGCCCGCAGTGATGTCAGCATTCCTTCAGACACCAGAGTTTTGTACAGAGCTCCCTTACAACTTCGCTCTGATTTCCGGGATCCACTGGCTTCAGGTTTGGGCTCGATGTCCTTCTCTTCTGTTTGAATTACAACTGGCTTAACTTCCAGGTCCTTCTCTTCTCCTTTGTTTGGGAGTGGGGAGCCCGCTTCTACACCTTTGCTGATTTGCTGTTCTGTAGAGATATGTGGCTCCCAGTCCTCCGCTCTGTCAACTTTGACGTCCACTTCCTTCTTGCACTCGGTTTTCAGCTCAGTTTCATGACTAAGCAGAGTCCGTTCTGTCTCAAGTGGCTTGCAATCCTCTCCTTCTCCCTTCTCCTCTTCGTCCTCCTTGGTCCTGAGCTGTTTCTTGGCTTTGGGTTTGGTCTTTTTCTTCTCTGCTGACGAAGGCTGATCCGACGGACCACCTGATAGACGTGCCCGCTTCCTGGTTGTCTCCATCTCCTCTGAGCCCCAGGCTCCTTTGGCCACCGCCTCAATAGTGTAGATCAAGCTCTCAAGGTCTGAGCTGGATGAAGAACGCTTCTTGCAGGGTTTCTTGGGCGAGCCAGGGCTTTTCTCACCTTTTGCCACGTCGTTTGGCTTCTTCTTCTTCTTACAGGAAGTTGGCGGCGATGAGGGTGGTGACGGCGTGGGAAGGTCCACGGTGGGCGTTGTGTCAGGAGCGCTGTCCTGGGCGCAGAGAGAGGATGAGTCCATGGCTGGTTGGGAGGAGAGGGCCTCCAGTTTTTCTGCTTCAGAGGCTAAACACATCTAGAATACAAAACAAATCAATCCACATACAGTAAACACACATACCTGGCTCTTGCATGTCATCTGGAAAGAACCAAAAATAGCTGTCCACACATCACATCACATCCTTTACCTCAACGTCCAAAAGATGATTCAAGATCAACTGCACTGATCAGTCAACAGATTTCAGTGAAAGTTTAACTTTACACATCCAATTAATCTTTAATCACCTCTGGCAAATCTTCTGACATTCAGAGTTAATATCGAAATAGAGTGCACAAGTTAAACTCTTCGTAAGGATGACCCCAAGATATGTGATTCGGCGCATTGCTATAGCCGAACACCTTCAAAAGTTGAGGTAATACTAGCAAGGGCCAACAGGTGGCAGCATTGCCATCCACACAGTCCCACATACATTCATACATTTTCTGCTTTATCCTGGTCAGAGTCACCTATTCTGGGAACACTAGGCACAAGGCTTGAATACACCCTGGATAAGACGCCAGTCCCCAGTCAGGGCATAATGCACACACAGTTTATTACTGTTTACTGGAAATGTAGAAACAATACATTTCATTACTTTTGAAGGCATCTTTGGATGTGCAAGACTTTTATAAGGTACTGTACATGTCTGTTAATCTGAACCTGATAACAAGACATTGTGCTACTGAATACTGTTCAATGTGTGTGTGTGTGTGTGTGTGTGTGTGTGTGTGTTGTACCTCTGCAAGCTGAAAAAGAGCAGACTGACCACACTGCTTCACCTCAGATACCGAAGCCTGAGAACCACTGGATGATATCTGCAACAGAAAATGATAAAGTACCTTGTTATTTTGTTAGAAATGCTGTGATAACTAAACTCATCGAACAGCTTCCACCTATGATAATGATCACAATTCTGACCACATTTTTTTGTTGAAAACCCCAGTAAGCACTGGAACCCACAAAGGCCCACAAGCTACAGAGCCACAACCGCAGTGTCATGTTTACCACACTCTTCCATGCTTAATATCCGAGTGCTGCAGGACACGGTTTCCTTCTCTTGCATGTGCAATACGTTTCGCCGTCATCAATGTACTCCAACATTTGGAACGAAGCACTAAGCGAGGCTATTGAAAACTCGGCTGAAATAATGGTGGATCACTAGTGCCCTTCTTCTGACGGGATGTTATTTCAATGCTCATGCTCCTAGCATATGCTAAAATTTGGTTCAGATTACATGCACGCTGCTAAACGGTGATTTTTAACAAACTGACGAGTGCAGCGTGCATGTAAACGAATCACTCAAAACTCAACTAGGACTGTACAATTAATCGAATATCGATTGCAATTAAGTTTTGACTGCCCACGATTAAATGAACATGATCGACTGCGATTTTGATGTTTAAAGTTCGTCCTCCACTCATAGCAAACTCCCCTGCAGATCAAATCAAGCGCTTCCTAAACTTACAGCCAATCATCATAGAGCGACACAGGGATGATGTAATTTTGTAATGCCAAACCCGGAAATGGAGTTAGCATTTTAGTGCTTGAGCTGCCAGTTTCTCTGCGAGCTCCAGCGCTTGGCGAGGGGAAATCATGATGCTAAATGGCACTACAGAGGTTGTCGGGGACGTTAAACTTCATGACACCGAACAGGAAAAAACTTTGCAGATAAACACAGGGCTCTACAGTGCGATCATTTCACTCGCGTTTGCAACTGAACAGTACTTTGTGCGACTGTGAATAAATATTTATTCGCACCGGTGCGAGTGACCTATTCGGAGTTGTATAATACAATCGGAATAAACACTAAAGGAAGTCCAAAATGCATCTACAAATATAGGTAAAAATAGATATTATAATAACTTCATAAAATATAAATAAAATGACAAATGAAAAAATGTTTTAATATTATTTAATATCAATTTGACATTAATCTTAGTTCGCTATTAGCCTTTTTACTAATATGGATCAAGCTTGTGTTAGTCTATTTTAATTAGGATTCTTTATTGTTTAAGTTATTTTAAAATAAATATTTTATGTTTGTTTATTTATCAATTAACCAACAGTATTTCTAATTGCTATTATTTTAACTCCATTAACAGTGACCATGAGCAGAGAGCTTACATTTAACTGTTTATAACAGACCTCCTGGGGCGGCTGTGGCTCAGTCGGTAGAGCGGGTTGTCCACTAATCCACTAACCGTGGGGTTGGCGGTTCGAATCCCGGCCCGGGTGATCCCATGCCGAAGTGTCCTTGGGCAGTTCACTGAACCCTAAGTTGCCCCCAATGGCAAGCTAGCACCTTGTATGGAAGCTCTTCTACCATTGGTGTGTGAGTGTGCTCTCATTAGTAAGTCGCTTGTAAATGTAAAATGATATTTCTGTAAAGCTGCTTTGAGACAATGTACCATTGTAAAAAGCGCTATACAAATTGATAAATTATTATTAAAGTTTAAACAAAAAAAAGATTGGTATCTGGATCAGTTTCGGTCGTAAAAGTCCTGATCGGAGCATCAGTAATGAACACCATTACACTAAAGCCCTGTGCATCTGACGGGTAAATGAACTCACTCAATCACATCCTAAATGAGATTATTCAGATATAAACAATACACACAGAGCGGTGCGAGAACTGACTCCAACCCAGAACCATGACAGTGAAAATTGTCTAATAGTGTAGCTTTAAATATATTTAAGTGGAGCAGACTTAAGACTGAACATTGATGCGTATTGTATTTGTTTACAAGGTAAACAGGTTAACGGTGTGGTTTTGTATATAGTCTGTAAAATTAACTGAAAATATCACATTTAGTTTATCGGAAGGTAAATTAATTAGTCATGGCTCTCACTATGTTCCTAAACTCTGTCATAATTGTTATATTGTGGCACATTAATTTTACCGTCTCTAAACTAAATAAATAAATAAATAAATAAATAAATAAACTTCAAATGTGCTCCTAAATTTTTGTAATTAGGTTCACAAGTGCTCCTAAAAGAAATTGTCTTGTGTCTCTCCTCCTGTAAACACTGTTATTGCCTTTTTCCTCATACGCCTGAATTGTTTTCATTTAGTTGCATATTGTTATATTTGATCACATATTTTCATTTGGTTGAGGGCATTTTTATTTGTACTCATCCTATATTTTGGGTACAATTTTATTTATATTTAATATTTATAATTTATATATTTTATTTTATTTAAATGATGCACTTTAAGGACCAGTCTAATTTTATGTAAAGATTTGTACATTAGCAGGAATGTAGCACAACATGGATGTGAAAGCCGCAGTCTGTTTATTTAAATGTGAAAGTGCAATAAAAATATGTTGTTCCTTAAAATCAATGTATAATCGTGATAAATAATCGAGATCTCAATATTGATCAAAATAATCATGATTATCATTTTGGCCATAATCGTGCAGCCCTAAACATACGTTTGCCCATACATCCTGCAGTTCCTGGAGGATTAATCACAGGCAATTGCTTTTCTCAGAGCAGGAAGCAACAATGTGGGGCAACATTCAATTTAATGGACAAGATATATCCAAACACAGTTAGAACCCTTTCTAGCAGTACAATGGCGTTGCATTCCTCCGGCGCAATACAGTGGTGTGAAAAAGTGTTTGCCCCCTTCCTCATTTCCTGTTCCTTTGCATGATTGTCACACTTAAGTGTTTCGGAACGTCAAACCAATTTAAACAATAGTCAAGGACAACACAAGTAAACACAAAATGCAATTT
>JAFFST010045834.1:11861-22442 GCA_022414735.1 Noturus placidus | reverse complement strand
TTTAATAATAAACACCTTCATTTACAAATTGCATTTTGTGTTTACTTGTGTTGTCCTTGACTATTGTTTAAATTGGTTTGATGTTCCGAAAGACTTAAGTGTGACAAACATGCAAAGGAACAGGAAATGAGGAAGGGGGCAAACACTTTTTCACACCACTGTAGATATCGACTTACTGGACATTTTCAATCAGTACAAACTAGAGATGCACCCATGTATCAGCCAATGATTGGTATTAGTCGATAAAGGCAATTCTTCATGCCAGTTTCATGCCAGATATTTTAAAAACATCCAATCAGGACAGGATTATTAGAGATGAAAAAGTATATTGTTCACACTACAGGCCATTGGCCAATATTTAAAAAACATCCGATGTTCAGGGCAATTATATCCTGTCAATTAAAAGAGGGCGGGAAAACATTGATTTCGTGCTGTGTGTAAAGATGTCTCTTCTGTGGAATGATGACAAAACTGCAGTTTGGAAGCTCTGTAAACTGTATAAAATTATACACCGGACGCTGCAGCAGTGAAGCAGGAGATTCGGCGTGAAGTCTAATTTTGTATTAAAAAAATTTTGCCGCGCTGCTCGAGCTGTATTAAAGGGCCAGTACACCGTTGAAAGATTTAAATGAAGATGAGTTGACAAAACGTATATATTGCACAGAAAAAAATATTTGTAGGTTTAGACATTAATGGCTGTGTGTTGAGTTATTTTGAGAAGACAGCAAATTTCTTCAGTGTTGTCACATGAAAATATATAATCAAATATTTACAAAAATGTGAGGGGTGTACTCACTTTTGTAAGATACTGTAATAGCACAACCAACCACTGAGATCCATTCAGCACAGCCCTTGGGTTTGTATGTTATTGTCCCTACTAGGGATGTCACGAGACCCGAACCTTCGGTACCAACATTCTTACAACGTGATGGTACTTGTTTTTCTGCAGTAGCTTAGGTACCGTTGGTAATGAAGGTACAGAGTTTGCAATTCTTCCGAAACTGATGGGGGCAGCAAATACACGTAAGTGTTTTTGTCGGTACACAAGTGGTAAAGAAGAAGAATACGGGAAAAACTACAGAAAATGGCGACAATTTTAGCTCCGCCCCGACTCGTTGAGAAGAAAGCAGGTAAATGTCAGATATGGAAATTCTTCGTATTCGAGGCGGATGACAACAAACATATAATTGATGCTCTGAAGCTGTTGTGCAACCGATTCTATTTTTCATTTCAAGAAAAGCAAGGAATCACCTGGAAGTTGGCGAAGCACCTGAAAGACCGGTCCTATATTATGTTTGTTTGAGGCAGCTGGCATTGTGGCTGTGAAACCAGCTAACGTTATGCTCCATGTAATGTTTGCAATAGCCAGTTATTTGTTAACGATGCTAATGCATTGCAAAATTATAAACTATCTCCTAATGGGCCACCATGCATTGCCATTCAGCCCATGTCCTGTCAGCTAAATGTAGCCTAATTATTCAATGTTCATGCTTTTAATAAATCTTTTTGGCCTGCCACCATATCAGTGAATTTAAACTAATGCTTGCATTAAGATTGTACTGAATTGTACTTTTGGTGGTATCGGTACCGACTACCAGATTTTTGGTATCGTGACAACCCTAGTCTCTACTGCTATCAGCAAATAAGAGCCAATTTCTGTTCTCTTGTGATAGTGCAGAATGATGCAATATTGGTTGATTGATTAATATTACGCTGCTCCTTTGCATTGAAAGGAGTCAGTTGAGGTGGTTCGGGCACCTGGTAAGGATGCCCCCTGGGCGCCTCCCCAGGGAGGTGTTCTAGGCACATCCAACTCGGAGAAGACCTCGGCGAAGACCCAGGACTAGGTGGAAAGACTATATTTCCACACTGGCCTGGGAACGCCTCGGGATCCCCCAGTCAGAGCTGGTTAATGTGGCTCGGGAAAAGGAAGTTTGGGGTCCCTTGCTGGAGCTGCTATCCCCGCGACCCGATTTTCAGATAAGCGGTTCAGGATGGATGGATGGATGGATGGATGATTAATATTACACATACAGTGCATCTGGAAAGTATACACAGCGTTTCACTTTTCCCACATTTTGTTATGTTATAGTCTTATTCCAAAATGGATTAAATTCATTATTTTCCTCAAAATTCTACAAACAATACCCTATAATGACAACGTGAAAGAAGTTTGTTTGAAATCTTTGCAAATTTATTAAAAATAAAAAAACAAAAAAAAGCACATGTACATAAGTATTCACAGCCTTTGCCATGGCACTCAAAATTGAGCTCAGGTGCATCCTGTTTCCACTGATCATCCTTGAGATGTTTCTACAAATTGATTCTTGTGGGAAATTCCGTTGATTGGGCATTTGGAAAGGCACACACTTGTCTATATAAGGTCCCACAGTTAACAATGCATGTCAGAGCACAAACCAAGCCATGAAGTCCAAGGAATTGTCTGTAGACCTCCGAGACAGGATTGTATCAAGGCACAGATCTGGGGAAGGGTACAGAAACATTTCTGGTGGTTCTGTCTGGAACCACCAGGACTTTTCCTAGAGCTGGCCGCCCGGACAAACTGAGCGATCGGGGGAGAAGGGCCTTAGTCAGGGAGATGACCAAAAACCTGATAGAGGTTTTTGACAGACTTTGACAGAGCTCCAGCGTGTCTCTGTGGAGAGAGGAGAACCTTCCAGAAGAACAACCATCTGCAGCACTCCACCAATCAGGCCTGTATGGTAGAGTGGCCAGACAGAAGCCACTCCTCAGTAAAAGGCACATGACAGCCCACCTGTAGTTTGTCAAGAGGCACCTGAAGGACTCTCAGACCATGATGAAACAAAGATTGAACTCTTTGGCCTGAATGGCAAGTTCATGTCTGGAGGAAACCAGGCACCACTCATCACCTGGCCAATACCATCCCTACAGTGAAGCATGGTGGTGGCAGCATCATGCTGTGGGGATGTTTTTCAGCGGCAGGAACTTGGAGACTAGTCAGGATCGAGGGAAAGATGAATGCAGCAATGTACAGAGACATCCTTGATGAAAACCTGCTCCAGATCGCTCTGGACCTAAGACTGGGGCGAAGGTTCATCTTCCAACAGGACAACGGCCCTTAGCACGCAGCCAATATAACAAAGGAGTGGCTAGAGGACAACTCTGTGAATGTCCTTGAGTGGCCGAGCCAGAGCCCAGACTTGAACCCGGTTGAACATCTCTGGAGAGATCTGAAAATGGCTGTGCACTGATGCTCCCCATCCAACCTGATGGAGCTTGAGAGGTCCTGCAAAGAAAAATGGGAGAAACTGCCCAAAAATAGGTGGCCAAGCTTGTTGCATCATTCTCAAAAAGACTTGAGGCTGTAACTGGTGCCGAAGGTGCTTCAACAAAGAATTGAGCAAAGGCTGTGAATACTTATGTACATGTGCTTTTTTGTTTCTTATTTTTAATAAATTTGCAAAGATTTCAAACAAACTTTTTTCAGGTATTGTTTGTAGAATTTTGAACAAAATAATGAATTTAATACATTTTGGAATAAAGTTGTAACATGGCAAAATGTGGGAAAAGTGAAACGCTGTGAATACTTTACGGATGCACTGTATTAATCAAAAGGATTAGTGTGGACAGGTTTTAGTTATTACATAAAAATATACTTGATTAGACTTTTTGACCCTGCTGTATGTCAGTGTATGACGGTACCAGGATAGAGACTCACCTCAGCCAGCTGGAAGAGAGGAGACCGCATGCAGCTGCTGGGTAAATCTGGCGAGTTGGGCTGAGAAAGGCCACATACCTGAAGAACAAGCACAAGGAGACATGACAGAATTGCAGAAACGCCCGTACACTGGTCCAAGACTCCTTCGAGCATCCAGTCAATTACTGCTCTCAATTCCTCGTTCACATTTTAAGGGTAAAGGTGACCAGGCTTTCTTCAGTGGTTGCTCCTAGGCTTTAGAATAGTCTTCCTCTCCACATCAGATCTCCCCCCTTCCATTTCTGTGTTTAAATGAAGACTTATTTGCATTCTTTATGTTTTAAATGTGGGTATAAATATTTTCACTGGTCATCTTTTTTTTAGTTTACTCTTCATTTGTTTTAATTCTGTTTTATATTTCTTGTATAGCACATTGGTTTCAACATCTGTTGTTGTTTTTAAATGTGCTTTATAAATCAATAATCTAAACTAAACTTAATGTGAGGACATACGAGAAGATCTTCCTTTTCTTACCTGTGGGTGTAGGCCTGTTGTGATAATTACATTAACGACTTATCGTACAAATATATGGACATGGCCTCGATAATTTTTGCTGACCACGATATCGCCCATTGTGTTTACATGCGTATCTGTTTATAAAAGAATGAACGTTGCCAACATTTTAGCCATTCGCTCTGCTTCAGTCCTCTCGTCTGCTCTGCGGCTGTCAAAATTACAATTCGAACTTCAATTTTCTGTTTAAGATAAAAATGCACATTCGATTAAAGTAATTTGTGCATTCGAATTTAAGATGTGTAGCAAGCACAACAACATGAAACATATTAACAATGTTTTTGAAGAAGAAAAATCTAGAAAGATTAGTTCTAGTGTTTCAAATAATCCAGTCGTAGACAATGCGTGAGCTGAAGCTGAACAACGGTCAAATTAAGTGCTTTACTAGTGGCTTAATTAACTCACCCATATGCATCGTATACATATATGAGATTAATCAGATATTTGACACAACATAAACCTATTATTACAACTCACTCCTGCACAAAATGACACGAATGCATGAAAGGCGCTAGGTAGAATGCTAAGTCACGTTCTTTCCGTATACGTTCTTTCCGTAACAACGTGCTAAAACACAGACAATGCACTAAACTAAAGCATAAAGAATTTGCAATGTTGCATTACGGTAGTGTTCTCGTTGTAATGTTATTATTCCAGTAGATCAGGTTTTCACAACAGCGGTGGTTTTCACATGTTTTTGTCGGTCCGTGTTTAAGTTAATATATAAAATGTGTGAACATGTGGTTTAATTTTTGCATTTTCTCAGCAACTAAAACGCCGTTGACGAACATCTGATGCCATTTTAATCAGAGTAAAACTGACTAAAATGAATAAATATGAAATAAAAAATTTCAAGTGCACCTATTATGGTTTTGAAACGCGCCTAATTTTGTTTTAAAGGTCTCCTACAATAGATTTACATGCATCCAAAGACAAAAAACACTTTAATGTGCTCATCATTTAAACTGCAGCATTACTTTTTTGGTCAAAAATGACTCGTTAAATGATTTGTCCTAAAGAATTCATTCTAAACTCCTCCTTTCAGAAAGCATATCCTGCTCTGATTGGTCAGATGTCACAGTGTGTTGTGATTGGTCTACCGCTGTCAGCATGTTTCAAAAAGGAAATGCCCACTACCATAACGAGTTTCAGCTCCATCTGTTTGTGAGCAGCAGATGAAGACCAGAGGTGGGGCTTTTTGTTACAAACCTATGTAGGTTAGTACAGGAATAAAGTCTGGAATTAATAATGACTCGTTTCAGCTGTTCAGAATCGGTTCCTTCTTTTGGGAGTCAATAACTCCATCGTGCGTTTTGATTTTTTAAACTTTGCAGACTTTTCACAAACAGCTCTATAACACAGTACATGAAAGGTAATATCTGAAAAAACTTAATAGGTACACTTTAAAGGATTTTTTTTGCCAGAAGACAAAAACTATGACTAAAAACAGTGTGAAAATGAACTGGCCTGAGAGCCTAGATTAAATCTTATATAATAATCATCTTTTATAATGTTATGCACTTCAGTTGAAAAATAACTGCACTAATAACTAGGTTTGTTCTTTGTGATAAACAAGACAACGTGCCACTTTCTGGCCGTTATCTATCCATTGCGTCCTCTTGTGGGTAACTGAAATAATGTCCTTCAAATTCGAACGTAATTCAAATTCTGGAAATATTTAACTGAAAATTATCATTATAATTATATCAGTGGCATGAAATGTTTTTAAAATGGCAGTAATATAATTTATTGCAATTATTTCTGAGAAATATATCAACCAACAAACGTAGTTATCGTGGCAGGCCTCTGTGGGTGTAATGTGTAAACCGACCAGGCAATATTCACCATGTACAGCACACGTGGCTCACAGATCACAGTTGGGGCCACTTTAGCTTAAGCTGTGGGTGGTGGTGGTAGAGCCACTAATCGTAGGGTTGGCGGTTCGATTCCCAGCCAAAATGACTCCACATGCCACAGTGTCCTTGGGTTGAACCTCAAGTTTCTCCCGATGGCAAGCTAGCGGCTTATATGGCAGCTCTGCTACTATTGGTGTGTGTGTGTGTGTGTGTGTGTGAATGGGTGAATGAGAACCAGTATAAAGCACATTGGAGAACCACGAAGGTTAAAAAAGCAATATATAAGTGCAGACCTTTTACCATTTGTGCAGACCAGAGTGATGTAATTAAAGTTGGAGGTGTAAAACATCTCCCTAGTTGGCACTTCGCTCTTATTACAGCATGACTTACTATTGTTCTGTTTATTCTTTTTTACGAATATATTAATTAAAATGAACAAGGGGTGTGCCTGAGAGGAGAATACTAAAAAGCTAATTAAAGGTCAGCAACTCACAGTTAAGCAGTGATTTTTTTACGACCACATAAAGGTTCTTCGGCGAAGCGATTCCACATGCCGCACTTTAATTAGTCCTAAGTGGATAGCTTAATTAAAGAGAGCAATTCCGTCCTTCTTCACGTTAATATATGAGATCAGGATCGAGTGCTTTCTCACCTCTGTCTGGGGAGCTGCTGCGCTTCGAAACTCTGAACTTTTACACCCGTCAACAATCTGGGGTGGACAGGAGGAAATCTGTGCAAATATAAAGAGTACAAAAGCATTCAGCACGCAGATTTGAAGCTGATTCTGCACATGGCTGCGGATCGCTTTGTGTCCGTATTTGTTTATTTTACCTCAGCCAACTGGAAAAGGGCAGATTTCCCAGTATGCTTTGCAACATCTCCAGCACCGCTCTGTGAAGTACTAGACGAGATCTAAAAATAAACAATAAAAATGATAACACATCTAAGGTCTATAAAATAAAAATTCACACACAGAGACCTCTACAAATCAAAAGGTGATGTGAAAGGTCATAAACTTGTGCAATGTAATTTTTTGACAAATTAGTGCTCGGTTTAACAGCAGAACTACTAGGAATTCTGTTCAAGTCCTGTTCCCTCTGAGTGAAAACACTATTACACTGGTATCTGGCTACAATCAAATCAATGACAAATGTTAGAAAGTAAAAACATCTTTTAACCTTTTAGCACTTACTCCAGATTGACTTTCACACAAATGATCAGTTCTCTAATAACTGTTGTATGTTGAGTTCCCTTGAATAAGATCAAGCCTAAAGACTAGAGATGCACCGATGTATCGGCAATTAAGGCAATTTCCGATAGTTTAAAAACATCTGATCTTCATTCCCGATTATATCCAGTCAATCAAAAGAGAAAACACATAGATTTCGTGATGTGTGTAGAGAAGATGTCTCTTGTATTGGACTGATGACAAAACTGCAGTTTGTAATCTCTGTAAACTCTGCGCTGCTAAAATTTTACACCGGAAGTGAGCAGCAGTGAAGCAGGAGTTTTGGCATCGATTCTAATCTCTAATGGGCGGCTGTGGCTCAGTCGGTAGAGCGGGTTGTCCACTAATCGTAGGGTTGGCGGTTCGAATCCCGGCCCGGATGACTCCACATGCCGAAGTGCAAGATACTTCCTTGGGCAAGACACTGAACCCTAAGTTGCTCCCGATGGCAAGCAAGCACCTTGCATGACAGCTCTGATACCATTGGTGAGTGTGTGTGTGAGTGTGTGTGTGAATGGGTGAATGAGACACAGTGTAAAGCGCTTTGGATAAAAGCGCTATATAAATGCGCCATTTACCATTAATCTCCCCACCCCCAGTGCTTGAGCTGAATTAAAGCACCAGTACACGGTTGAAAGATTTAAATAAAGATGAGTTGACAAAAAGTATATATTGCACAGAAAAAAATATTAGAGTAGTGTATTTCATATCCAGTTAATGTTAATATATAAAAAGTTGATATTCTATGTTACCAGTTTGATGTTCAGTGATTTAGTAGAAATGCTTGTGTTTGTGGTGAGTGAACGTGAGACTAACTGGAGGTTTTTTAGAATTCAGTCAATGTTAATATGAATTAATAACATTCAATAAGTTAAGAAATCTTACTTTAATCTTCAGAATTTAGTGCATGTGTTAATGTTAATTAGAGTAATGTGTTTTCTGTTTATGAGACCAGTTACTGTGAAACAACTTGTTGAAATGGAGAGAATAAAGTTTTTATTTGCATTTCTTTCAGAATTGTGGAATTGATTATTCATTAAAAATAAGGCATAAAAGGCAGAACTATCGGTATCGGCCGATATCACTCTGAGTAATTTGTTATCGGTATCGGCTGAGAAATTTAGTATCAGTGCATCTCTAATAAAGACATATAATCATGGGCCTTACTTTGACAGCAGAGTATGCATTTTCTGAAACACTCTTGCTATCCGTAGACGTCCAGGTTTTCGAAAATTGCTGCTTAAAATCCCTCACATTTCTAGACTTGCGAGGCCTGCATGAAAAAGCCCTGTGAGTAACTTCTTCCTTGTGATTAAGTGATGCATCAACGTGTCAGAGGTCAAAGGCCGCAGAGGCATAGTGACATGTCTGTTTTGGTTTCCTTACATAGAGTGTGGTTATTTAGCATCCAGTGCTGTTATGACGAATCCAGCTTGCCTGCTTTTGAAAATATTCTCCCAATCAATACGGTCACATTTTGGCCAATGATGCAATACTGTTTGTCTATAAAACATAAAAGCGATGCTGCTTATTGTTTTTCGATGGACCCCCTAGGGCGCTCTTTGGTGACATGAATGCAGAATTGAGGGCAATTAGGATCACTTAGTAGCAGCAAAATGGAGTTTACTGCAGATTAACAGCTACGAGAGGAGTCCACAGAGACGCACACATGCCAGGCAAAGCTCTACTTTGGAGTGAAGAAGCCATCACATGCACATGCAACACAGAGGCACGTACTGAGCCTGGTCTTAAATGTCCTCTATATCTGATATATGATTCGGTATCCAAGTGATTGGAGAACGTTATTTTCCTGAACTGTGATCTTGAGACAGATCTGGAATACATATACTCTAATTTAAGAGTATCCATCAAAAGGTTCGTGTTTCCTTTGAGGTTTGCCCATTATAGATGTAAACCTCAATATAAATATTTGATTTCACAACCGTATGGATGAAAACGATCCGAAAATGGGTCGTTATTTATTTCAGCAGAACAAACTGTAGATCTGCGAGCAGATCTGCCTATTTATTTCCTAATTAAGACTCATTTTTATGGAGAATATCTGATCCTAGGTCAGTACCCTTACTTTGAATTGCTTAGAGATTATAGCACCGAAGCCCATTTATCCAACTTCCCAACGCGCACACATACACACGGTCGCAATTAAGTCATATTTCCTCATATCCTTCTCTAATGACACAGTCGGAGCAGCGAGGGCTTATACTGAGTCACGGCTCAGCCTCTGTAACAGTGGAGATGGGCCTGTCACAATCGATTTCACTGGCTGGAGATCATGTGTTCATTATATCAGGGAACAAAGAGAACTTATTTCAAGGCACAGACAGCAGAACGAACACTCTGCTCCTTCTGTTGCTCACCGAATCTACAGCATACCATGCTCATCTGTGCCTTTTCAGCATGTTTACAAAGTATCAATCAATCCCTTTTACAAATGCATGGCATACATATACAGTAGTAGTCTTGAAGGCACTATTTTTAACTGTTCTTGAAATTATGGCACTTCATGGACTTTTGTCTCCCTAGATCACCGATATATATTCAGACCGTATTTCTCGGAGATCTTCAGGTCTGATGCTTTTGGCTCTGAAGCTTAAAGTTGTGGAACAGCGTTCTGCTGCGTTAAATCTTCGCCCATTTTTAAAGTTTTCAAGTCAAAACTGCAACATTTCTATATGTAAGCTTTTAAGTCTTTTAAAGTGGACGGCCATGTCTTTTTTATACTCATTGCGCGTGAATGTATGGCGCTTTGATTTCAATAGGCTTTAGAAATAAACATAATTACTCGCATACTTTCATATGTAAACATACTTTCTATAACCACACACCTTAGCCACCTTTATTTGTCCTTACATGTGTGCCAAATATCATGCTCTTAAAAAATACTGCCAGGAAATATACATGATACAGTATCTGGATTTTTTTTTACTACAGTATCTCACAAAAGTAAGTACACCCCTCACATTTTTGTAAATATTTGATGATATCTTTTCATGTGACAACACTGAAGAAATGACACTTTGCTACAATGTAAAGTAGTGAGTGTTGTCACATGAAAAGGTATCAAAAATAACAACCGTCCCTCAAAATAACAACACACATTAGACATTAATGTCTAAACCGCTGACAACAAAAGTTAGTACACCCCTAAGTGAAAATGTCCAAATTGGGCCCAAAGTGTCAATATTTTGTGTGGTCACCATTATTTTCCAGCACTGCCTTAACCC
>JAFFST010045833.1:16271-26819 GCA_022414735.1 Noturus placidus | reverse complement strand
GAGCGAGAGAGTGAAAGAGAGAGAGAGACAGAGTGAGAGAGGGAGGGAGAGAGACAGAGTGAGAGAGGGAGAGAGAGAGAGAGAGAGAGACAGATGGAGTGAGAGGAAGAGAGAGAGTATAAAATGGAGAGACAGACTGATGGAGTGAGACAGGAAGAGAGAGAGAGACAGACAGATGGAGTGAGAGGAAGAGAGAGAGAGTATAAAATGGAGAGACAGACAGAGAGTGAGACAGGAAGAGAGAGAGACAGACAGACAGAGTGAGAGGAAGAGAGAGAGTATAAAATGGAGAGACAGACAGATGGAGTGAGACAGGAAGAGAGAGAGAGATAAGATGGAGAGACAGACAGAGAGTGAGACAGGAAGAGAGAGAGAGAGACAGACAGATGGAGTGAGACAGGAAGAGAGAGAGAGTATAAAATGGAGAGACAGACAGAGAGTGAGAGGAAGAGAGAGAGAGAGAGACAGACAGATGGAGTGAGAGGAAGAGAGAGTATAAAATGGAGAGACAGACAGAGCGTGAGACAGGAAGAGAGAGAGAGTATAAAATGGAGAGACAGACAGATGGAGTGAGACAGGAAGAGAGAGAGAGTATAAAATGGAGAGACAGACAGAGAGTGAGACAGGAAGAGAGAGAGAGAGACAGACAGATGGAGTGAGACAGGAGAGAGAGAGAGTATAAAATGGAGAGACAGACAGAGAGTGAGACAGGAAGAGAGAGAGAGAGACAGATGGAGTGAGAGGAAGAGAGAGAGAGTATAAAATGGAGAGAGAAAGATAGACAGATAGAGTGAGACAGGTAGAGAGAGAGTATAAAATGGAGAGAGAAAGACAGACAGATAGAGTGAGACAGGAAGCGCGAGTGTTTTGATGTGAATGTGAGTAAGTGATGTATCAAGCTGTACAGTAGGAGAGTAATAAAGAGAGTATAAAATGGAGAGAGAGACAGATGGAGAGAGACAGGAAGAGAGAGAGAGTATAAAATGGAGAGACAGACAGATGGAGTGAGACAGGAAGAGAGAGAGAGAGACAGACAGATGGAGTGAGAGGAAGAGAGAGAGTATAAAATGGAGAGACAGACAGATGGAGTGAGACAGGAAGAGAGAGAGAGTATAAAATGGAGAGACAGACAGAGAGTGAGACAGGGACAGACAGATGGAGTGAGAGGAAGAGAGAGAGAGTATAAAATGGAGAGACAGACAGATGGAGTGAGACAGGAAGAGAGAGAGAGAGACAGACAGATGGAGTGAGACAGGAAGAGAGAGAGAGTATAATAGAGTATGTATGCAGCGGTACAGTAGGGTCCTGTGGAAGTCATCACTGAGGGTTTAGCTGGCCACTCTGTTGGCGTTGTAACGGCGTAGTTTATGGACTGAGGCACTGCGGTGTCTCCTGCACCTGCTCTGCGTTCTGGCTGGAGCGAGCGGCGGATTTCACCATGATTTCCACAGCGAGAGGCCAGCGCGGTCTCGACTTCACGTCTCAAATCTATTTAGTGAAAACAGGTCAGCAACCGAGGTTAATTTATAGCTCGTGCGTTTATGTGGCCGTCTGGGCATAAATCTCCTGAATCCGCCGAGCCCTGATGACTTTACCAGACGCTTCCGCTTTCTCTGTGTAAATATCTCTCCAAATATCTTCACATGTACGGGAGTGTGTGTGCGCCGTCTCGCGTTATTAACACCTCGAGTTCTCTTAAGGAAATTAGCAGGGATATTTGCTTGGGTGGGTTTTCCCGAGCTGAGGTTCTCATTAAGACGCCAGACTCGACCCGCACCCAGAGAAGAGAGACCGGTGCTGTAATGGCTGTCTGGGCTTTGTGGTGATGTGATGGTGTCTTTGCTGCACACCTTCATGAAGACTTTTACACGGTTCAGTGCTCCACAGGCCTTCTGTTCAGCGGGCTGCGTTTCCTTTCCGCTTGCATGTCAGCTCGAGTTTGATCACGAGCGCGGCGAGACCGACACCATCTCTCTCTCGTGTCTCACACAGCTGGCCCAAGGGAAGATCTCAACGCAAATACAAATCACATCACCGTCAGCCTCGGCACAGGAAAGTGTGCGCTGTCACATGAGACACAGGGTCTTAAGTCGCACCTTCAGGTTGTAACCAGTCCGATCCGGCCCGGTCCGGCCCGATCCCTTCACTTCCCACTTGGAAGTCCGACTTGGAGTTGGGAATTGACCCGCGGGTCTCGGCCCAGAGATTGGTTAGAAACGTTTATTAGAGCTACAGGAGTAGGTCAATGATCAGTTTATTAAATAGCACAGAAACCCTATTTTAATTTAATCTGATAATGTATGTCCAGCTAGATATCTACTTACAGTACCATCCATTAATATTGGCACCCTTGGTAAATATGAGCAAAAAAGGCTGTCGAAAATTGTCTTCATTGTTTAAGCTTTTGATCTTTTGTTTAAATCATTCACAAAAAACATTAAACACTACACACATTTATCAAAAATATGTCTTTGTTAAATTATAAGTGTATAACAATTATTGGCACCCTTTTAGTCAATACTTTGCCAAGATCACAACTCTGAGTCTTCTCCTATAACGCCTGATGAGGTTGGAGAATACATGGTGAGGGATCTGAGAGCGTTCCTCCATACAGAACCTCTCCAGATCCTTCACATTTCGAGGTCCACGCTGGTGGAGTCTCCTCTTCAGTTCCCCCCACAGGTTTTCTATGGGTTCAGGTCAGGGGACTGGGATGGTCAGGGCAGGATCTTGATTTTGTGGTCAGTAAATCATTTCTGTGATGATTCTGATGATGTTTTGGATCATTGTCCTGAAGATCCAACCACGGCCCATTTGAATCTTTCTATCAGAGGCAGTCAGGTGTTTATTTAATATCTGTGGATATTTGATGGAGTCCATGATGCCATGTATCCTAACAACATGTCCAGGTCCTCTGGCAGAAAACCAGACCCAAAACATTAAAGCTAAAGTCTTCACTAAAATGCAAGTTTGTTCTTTGTGTTCTTAGAATTGAGAAACAGCCGTAGAATTAGGGGACAGCATTGCTTCACAACATCAAGTTACAGTGTTGAGTCAAGGAATTGAGGTACATTGTATAATTGAGGTACAAAATTGTGGGGCAGAATCGACATACAGATTTGAGGTTTAGCATCAAAGTAGGGAGTTGAGGTAGGGAGTTGAGGTAGAGAGTTGAGGTAGAGAGTTGAGGTAGGGAGTTGAGGTAGAGAGCTGAGTTAGGGAGTTGAGGTAGGGAGTTGAGGTAGAGAGCTGAGTTAGGGAGTTGAGGTAGGGAGTTGAGGTAGGGAGTTGAGGTAGGGAGTTGAGGTAGAGAGTTGAGGTAGAGAGTTGAGGTAGGGAGTTGAGGTAGGGAGTTGAGGTAGGGAGTTGATTGGCCGAATCGAGGTACAGCATTGAGGAAGGAGTATAACACCGCTGTGAAGTGCTTTCCACTTAAAAATAAAAACCATGTGACCTTTTTTTTGATTGTTGAACCAGCTTGTCTTCTGTGAGATCCCAGTTCATGATATTCCCCTAAATCCAGCTCTGGTGATGGACTGTTTGATGAAACCGCTTTTGCTAAAGCAGATTTCCTGATGTTCCCTGTTCTCCCTTTATCGAACCACATTGTGCGCTCTGGTGTGGAGTGATGGATGTTTTTAGAATCTTTAAACCCGACAGCTTGAGATGGTGAGGAGCGTGTGGTTAAAACAGCTGTAGTTTAACGTAACCAGACTGAGGACGGAGGTCAGGACCAAGGACAGATGGAGAGAGAATAAAGAGGCGGAAGAGAGAGAGAGAGAGAATAAAGAGGCGGAAGAGAGAGAGAGAGAATAAAGAGGCGGAAGAGAGAGAGAGAGAGAGAGAATAAAGAGAGGGAATAGAGAGCGAGAATAAAGAGGCGGGAGAGAGAGAGAGAATAAAGAGAGGGAAGAGAGAGAGAGAGAGAGAGAGAGAGAATAAAGAGGCGGAAGAGAGAGAGAGAGAATAAAGAGAGGGAATAGAGAGAGAGAATAAAGAGAGGGAATAGAGAGAGGGGGAAGAGAGAGAGAGAATAGAGAGAGGGAATAGAGAGAGTGGGAAGAGAGAGAGAGAGAATAAAGAGAGGGAATAGAGAGAGAGAGAGAATAAAGAGAGGGAAGAGAGAGAGAGGGGATAGAGAGAGAGAATAGAGAGAGAGGGGGAATAGAGAGAGAATTAAGAGAGGGAATAGAGAGAGGGAGTAAACAGAGGGTATAGAGAGAGAGGGGGAATAGAGAGAGAAGGGGAATAGAGGGAGAGGGGGAATAGAGAGAGAGGGGGAATAGAGAGAGTAAACGGAGAGAATAGAGAGAGAGAGAGGGAGTATAGTGAGAGAGAACCAGTGTTTCTAGCTGCTATAACGTAAGTGACAGTGAACTCTCCTGACAACATCCAAAACAGAGATCTTTTCCGTGACGTTCTTTAATAACTCCTAACATGCACATGTATATGAGAAGGTGGATTTCTATTTAGACTTTAACTTGAGTGCTGATTTTTTTTTTATCATTCCTGTGTCCTTTATGAATAATGTTCCAGAAGAGGAGATATTTAGTAATATTTAGAGTGTGCTGTAAAACTAAACCGGTTAAATTACAGTTATCGAAATTAAAGCGAGAAGGAGGGAAAGGCTTCAGAACGGACCCTCTGCAGAGAGGAGGTGGAGGAGCGGGAGGTGGAGGAGGAGTGAGAGGAGGTGGAGGAGAGAGGTGGAGGAGCGAGAGGAGGAGGAGTTGGAGGTGGAGGAGGAGTGGGAGGTGGAGGAGTGAGAGGTGGAGGAGTGAGAGGTGGAGGAGTGAGAGGTGAAGGAGTGAGAGGAGTGGGAGGTGGATGAGGAGGTGGAGCAGTGAGAGGAGGAGGAGGAGTGAAAGTAGGAGGAGGAGTGGGAGGAGGAGGAGTGAGAGGAGCAGGAGGAGGAGTGAGGAGAAGGTGGAGTGAGAGGAGGAGGAGGAGTGAGAGAAGGAGGAGTGAGAGGAGGAGGAGCGAGAGGAGGAGTGGGAGTGGGAGGAGGTGGAGGAGTGAGAGGTGGAGGAGTGGGAGGAGGAGGATGAGTGGGAGGTGGAGGAGTGAGAGGAGCAGGAGGAGGAGTGAGGAGAAGGTGGAGTGAGAGGAGGAGGAGGAGTGAGAGAAGGAGGAGTGAGAGGAGGAGGAGCGAGAGGAGGAGTGGGAGTGGGAGGAGGAGGAGGAGTGGGAGGAGGAGGAGTGGGAGGAGGTGGAGTGGGAGGTGGAGGAGTGAGAGGAGGAGGAGGGGAGGTGGAGGAGTGAGGGGAGGAGGAGGAGTGGGAGGAGGGGAGTGGGAGTGGGAGGTGGAGGAGTGAGAGGAGGAGGAGGAGTGAGAGGAGGAGGAGTGGGAGGAGGAGGAGTGGGGGGGGGAGGATGAGTGGGAGGTGGAGGAGTGAGAGGAGCAGGAGGAGGAGTGAGGAGAAGGTGGAGTGAGGGAGGAGGAGGAGTGGGAGGAGGAGGAGTGGGAGTGGGAGGAGGAGGAGTGAGAGGAGGAGGAGTGGGAGGAGGAGTAGGAGGAGGAGTGAGAGGAGGAGGAGGAGGAGGAGTGGGAGGAGGAGGAGTGGGAGGGAGAGGAGTGGGAGGTGGAGGAGTGGGAGGAGGAGGAGTGGGAGGAGGAGGAGTGGGAGTGGGAGGAGGAGGAGTGAGAGGAGGAGTGGGAGGAGGAGTGAGGGGAGGAGGAGTGGGGAGGTGGAGGAGTGAGAGGAGGAGGAGGAGTGAGGGGAGGTGGAGGAGTGAGAGGAGGAGTGAGGGGAGGAGGAGGATGAGTGAGTGAGGGGAGATTTAAGAGCGACTTGTTCTAAATGAGATGTCCCTGTTCAGTGGGCCGTGTCCTAACCTTTATTACTTTAATTAACCAGACAGAGAGCAAAGTGCTCGGGCTCCAGCCCAAAAATAAATAAATAAATAAACCCAGAGCACTTCTGTGCCAGCTGAATGCATGAATTCTAATTAGGTCTCGGTATCGTGGAAATCTCTCTCTGCTGTCTTCTTTCAGTCCTTTCTTTTTTTCTTGTCCTCCATCAAATGAAAATCGATTGTAAAAGAGACGTGAAATGTTCGGCCTTGTCCTGTGCACGTCTGTGAAACGTCTAATCGCGAAACGTTTAAAAAGAGAAGAGGGAAAAAAAGCCCGCGTCTCAGACAGGAACTGTTAAAGGATCATGGCTAGACCAATATCCTTAAACGTCAAACAGATCTGGAGTGAGGAGAGGAAACGGCTCGCGTCCAATCCGTCTGGCTCCAGCGCCGCTCCAGAAGCTTCACGTCCACGTTCAGAGGCAGATTATCAAACACCACCCAGACATGTGTGTCTGCTTTCAAGGTTACAGAATGTCATCTGCTGAAAGGAATATTTTGGCACGGGACCAGTTTCGCTTTCGTCTGACTTTAAGATCCAGCTGGAGAGTCTGTGTAAACATCACTGTCCTTCAGGAACCAAACTTTAAAACCTTCTACGCAAGGAAAACTTTCAGAGCTGCTTAAGGACCCGGCGTTCATTACTAATTCATTAGTAATTCAGTCCATTCATTAATAGTATTTCATCAATAATTAATTAGTAATAATTAGTAGTAATTCAATCAAATCATTAATTTCGTCTTCTCTGGCTGCTCAATAGGGAAAACTTTTAAAATCCGTACCGTGTTTATATATTCCTGTACAGCTGCTCTGAGTCCACTGTTAAAGCGCTATATAATAAAATAAATACTAATCGCTAAGGGGGGCGCGCGGTGGCTTAGTGGTTAGCACGTTCACCTCACACCTCCAGGGTGTCCCTGGAGTCCCGCCGGGGCCATGTGTTTGGGCGGAGTTTGCATGTTCTCCCCGTGTGTCGGGGGTTTCCTCGGGTACTCCAGTTTCCTCCTCCAGTCCAAACACATGCATGGTAGGCTGATGGGCGTGTCTAAAGTGTCCGTAGTGTATGAATGGGTGTGAGTGTGTATGTGATTGTGCCCTGTGATGGACTGGCACTCTGTCCAGGGTGTACCCCGCCTTGTGCCCGATGCTCCCTGGGATAGGCTCCAGGTTCCCCGTGACCCTGATAGAGGAGTAAGCGGTAGAAGATGGATGGATGGATGGATGGATGGATAATCGATTAAGCTCTGAAGTACACAATGGTAGATTATGACCTTTCTGAAGTGAGGATATGGAATAACATCTGAACATCAGATATCTTTCTTTTTCTGGTTTGAGATCACCTGGAACATGAGATGGTTTCTGTATGATGTAAATAATTAGCGGGCGGGTGTGAGGAAGTTCTCACCCTGATGCTGATGATTTGTCTGGAACAGCACACTCCTACTGTTTTATTCCTCTTACACCGGTGTTTACAATGCATCACACTGTTCATCCGTCTGTCCTTCCAGTTAATGTCTCTGTTCCTGTTGTCACGTTATAGCAGCTATAATACCAGCGCCTCTGTCTCTCATGAGAAATAAACTCAGCTTGTCATGTTCCTGAGGAACCGCAAAGCATAAATTCTCCTCAGACCCCAGTGTTGGGATTTTGAGCTCGGCACAGATGAGCTAATGTACTGATGTCAGACTAATGTCTTGGCTGGTGCATACTCGTTGCAAAAGAAATAGGTTTTTGCGTGATATTCAAAGGAAACACACACACACACACACACACACATATATATATATATATATATATATATATATATATATATATACACACACACACATTTTACTTCATTGTCCGTGATCTCACTTCCTGGCTGTGTCCCATGGTCTTTCCTCATCCATCTCAGTTTCTCCATCACTCATTCAGGGTAGAAATGGGACTTTTTGTGAAATTCGTGACATTTTTAAGGAAAACCCCACCATCATCACCACCACCAACCATCACCACCATTATCACCACTATCATCACCACCAACCATCACCACCATTATCACCACCATTATCACCACCATCACCACCAACCATCACCACCATTATCACCACCATCACCACCAACCATCACCACCAACCATCACCACCATTATCACCATCATCACCACCAACCATCACCATTATCACCATCACCATTATCACCATCACAACCAACCATCACCATCATCACCATCATCACCACCAACCATCACCAACACCGTCATCATCACCACCACTATCACCATCATCACCATCACTAACAGTCACCACCATCACCATTATCACCACCATCATCACCACCAACCATCACCATTATCACCATCACCACTATCATCACCACCAACCATCACCACCAACACCGTCACCACCATCACCATTATCACCACCACCAATACCGTCACCACCATTATCACCATCACCAACACCGTCATCACTATTATTACCACCGTCATTATCACCATCACTATTATCACCACCGTCACTATCACCATCATCACCAACATCACTATCACCACCATCACCACCAACACCTCACCACCATCACCATTATCACCACCAACACCGTCATCATCACCACCAACCATCACCATTATCACCATCACCACCATTATCACCACCACCAACACCGTCACGACCATCACCATTATCACCACCATCACCAACACCGTCATCATCACTATTATCACCACCATTACTATTATCACCACCATCATCATAACCACCATCACCATCACTATTATCACCACCGTCATCACTATCACCACCACCATCACTATTATCACCACCATCACCACCACCACATTATCACCACCATCACTATTATCACCACCATCACCACCACCACATTATCACCACCATCACTATTATCACCACCATCACCACCACCATTATTATCACCACCATCACTATTATCACCACCATCACCATCATCACCATTATTATCACCACCATCACCACCATCATTATTATCATCACCATCATCACCATTATCACCACCATCACTATTATCATCACCATCATCACCATTATCACCACCATCACTATTATCACCACCATCACTATTATCACCACCATCACCATCATCACCATTATTATCACCACCATCACTATTATCACCACCATAACCATCATCACCATTATCACCATTATTATCACCACCATCACTATTATCACCACCATCATCACCATTATTATCACCACCATCACTATTATTACCACCACCATCACTATTATCACCACCATCATCACCATTATTATCACCACCATCACTATTATCACCACCATCACTATCACCACCATCACCATTATTATCACCACCATCACTATTATCACCACCATCACCATTATCACCACCATCACTATTATCACCACCATCACTATTATCACCACCATCACCATCATCACCATTATTATCACCACCATCACTATTATCACCACCATCACCATTATCACCACCATCACTATTATCACCACCATCATCACCATTATTATCACCATCATCACTATTATCACCACCATCACCATCATCACCATTATTATCACCACCATCACTATTATCATCACCATTATTATCACCACCATCACTATTATCACCACCATCATCACCATTATTATCACCACCATCACTATTATCACCACCATCACCATAACCACCATCACTATTATCACTATTATCATCAGTATTATCACCACCATCTAAGCTAAATTTGGGAATGTCACGTAGGGGAAGTGGACAAACTGAGATGATTCTCATCTAAGGTAGGTTTTTAAAAAAATTCCTGGTATTCAGGAATGACGCAATCCCTGTTTTTGGGATCATTGTTCAGAATGTGAAGGCGTGATCACTTCCTCTTTCTCCCCGATGGTGAACAGTTGAGGGTTATTCAGAACGGTGTTTATGGCTGCTGACCCACACGTGTTGGGCTGTGCTGGTAATTCTGAAGGGTCCCCTTGATGCCGGAGCCCTGATCCTGTTACTATAGCAACTCCAGTTTTGGGGAGTGAGTGGCCTGCTGAGTGTGGAGGAATTTTTTCGGTTTGTTTTCCACAGTGTGTGTGTGCGGCTTCACCTTCATCTTCTTTACATCACCTGAGAAGTGAGACGAGCTGGTAAAAGACGACAAGGGGAACATGTTCTCTCTCTATCCCACTCACACCTCCATTGCCATGCTTTCTATAATTTCCTCCCATCCATCTTCTAAAAGTTTCACCCTGCAAGCTAAAAGGTTCTTTCATTCAGTGTGTGTGTTCAGGTGTGTGTTCAGGTGTGTGTGTGACACCTCGACTCTGTGCACGTTGCTTCTTCTGGAACTCAGTTAATGGATCTTGTATAGTAGCACTACTTGTATTGTTCTCTGCTTGATATCACTTTGCTTGTATCTCTCATTTGTAAGTCGCTTTGGATAAAAGCGTCTGCTAAGTGTATAAATGTAAATGTGTTCAGTTGAGTGTGTTCAGGTATTCGGGTGTGTGTGTTCAAGGGTGTGTGTGTGTGTGTGTTCGGGTGTGTGTGTGTGTTCAAGGGTGTGTGTGTGTGTGTTCGGGGGTGTGTATTTGGGTGTGTGTGGGTGTGTTTGGGTGTGTGTGTTTGGGGGTGTGTGAGTTTGTGTGGGTGTTTGGGGGGGTGTGGGTGTTTCGGTGTGTTTTTGGGTGTGTGTTTGGGTGTGTGTGTGTG
>JAFFST010045833.1:5454-10454 GCA_022414735.1 Noturus placidus | reverse complement strand
ATTGAGAGAGAGAATATAGAGAGAGGGAATAGAGAGAGAGAGAGAATAGAGAGTGAGGGAATAGAGAGAGGGAATAGAGAGGAGAGAGAGAGGGAATAGAGAGAGAGGGAATAGAGGGAATAGAGAGAGAGGGAATAGAGAGAGAGGGAATATCGAGAGAGAATATAGAGAGAGGGAATAGAGAGAGAGAGAATAGAGAGAGAGAGAATAGAGGGAATAGAGAGAGAGGGAATAGAGAGAGAGAATAGAGAGAGAGAGAGGGAATAGAGAGAGAGAGAATAGAGCGAATAGAGAGAGAGAGGGAATAGAGAGAGAGAGGGAATAGAGAGAGAGAGGGAATAGAGAGGGAGAATAGATACACACATACACACATATATATATACACACACACACATTACTTCACATTAAATATTAGTTTTTTGGAACAGAGTTTGTGTGTGTGTGTGTGTGTGTGTGTGTACGTACGATACAAATACGAATACATCCTTGAGGCATTGAGATTAAATGTGCTTTTGGTTTGATGCCACTTGGTGATTTATGGAGCGGTGAGATGTGGATGGAGAACACGCCGAGCGGAACGCGGTCCTGCAGATGATTATTCTTCCGTTACGAACAATAAAGATGTTTTCTTTTCTGGAAAAGTTCCCGCTTCAAACCGACTCTGCCACATTGCTCGGGGAGTGTCGTGAGACTGCGTTTGTGAGTGAGGTCTGGAGACATCAGAACGCTTCATCAGGGAGCTCGGCTTAAGGTTCCGCTAACTATCAGAAGAAATCCCTGCGAGCAGGGGCGGAGTCACAGACTGACAGCCTGAGAGCGAGGGCGGAATCACAGACTGACAGCCTGAGAGTGAGGGCGGAGTCACAGACTGACAGCCTGAGAGCGGGGGCGGAGTCACAGTCTGACAGCCTGAGAGCGGGGGCGGAGTCACAGTCTGACAGCCTGAGAGCGGGGGCGGAGTCACAGACTGACAGCCTGAGACTGCTCCTGGATCATTTTTCTGGGCGGAGAAGATAAAGATGTTCGTGTACCGTGTTCTTGACACATTTTAGACTCTGGATTTTCTTCCTGGATGACGGAGAGAAGACAAGGACGAGTGAGAAGACAGGAAAGATCAAATGTGTAGTTGACCGCAGAGCGTTCAGGCCAGGAGAGTCGAAATGAACACACACATTAACACATGCTGTTCACAGAGACGGCCGGTTTATTCATTCAAAACAGGAGTATTTATACACATAGATAAGCAGTAGTGCGTGGGCAGGTTTCTACATGAACAGGTGCTCGACAGACTCGGACACGGACTCGGACACGTCATAAAAATAAGTCTTTTCAAGGTATGAAAAATACATGTGTCAGATATAATAAAGGATTAGACAGATAGCACAGCCACACACTAACAGAAGCTAGAACGCAGTAGTCCCCGTATCTAAGGTGTTTTACTAGCAGTTCATGATGTACGAGAATTCCCCTCACTTATTAACAGTTATTAAAATCTGTTTATAAAGAAAAAAGATTTAGCTTTTTTCCCCCCAGATTCCGATATTTTCCAAACATTGAACAATTTAATGAACATTTCTCATTTCATTTATAACTATTCCTTTAGTTCGAGTTTGTAATGTAAAATGAGGTGAATTAAACAAAAATGCTAAACTGTAATTGTGACTAGCGGTGTACGAGCTACAGGAAGCAGATCCATGATTCTTTTCAAAGTCATCATTTATTTTTTTTGTATTTGGTTTAGAATTGGTGATGTTACGATGTCTGATCTGTTCCCATTTTGCACAGAATCTCTCGTTAAATTGGATGTATTTAATCTTACTTGTATTTAATAATCCAACGTTCCCCGATCAACATTTTCTTTAAAAGAATAAAGAAATAAAAAGGGACAGTTTATTGGTTCGGATTTATCGGGCGAATTGACGAGAATCTTGAAAACTTCTGAAATCTTTTGACACTTTTTTCAAGTTTGTGTCGTTTTTATTTCCCCAAAGAAAACATCCAACATCTCCATAACGCCTCACCTCGCGCCGTGCCGTGTCGTGTCGTGTCTTCATGCTTTTTTCTAAAATAAAGAAATCTGATGGTTTAATGATGAATCTAACGAGGCGACTGCGGGGAACAAACACGCGTACACGCTGCAAAACATTCACAACCAAATTCTTTATCCGACATTGAGGCGTGAGGACGCTGGAGGCGTCTCCTGTGAGGAGGAGAAACGATGACACGCCCTTACATCTGTAATAATTCATTACGAGTCCACTTAATGCCATGAATTGGGCGGCTGTGTCTCAGTGGGTAGAGCGGGTTGTCCACTAATCCACTAATCGTAGGGTTGGTGGTTCGAATCCCGGCCCGGGTGATCCCATGCCGAAGTGTCCTTGGGCAAGACACTGAACCCTAAGTTGCCCCCGATGGCAAGCTAGCACCTTGCATGCAGCTCTGCTACCACCTCCACTAACCGCTCTATCGTTTATATCTTTAAATCTTTTAGCTCGTGTTTCGGTTCGAATCTGCACTGAAGTTTGATGGGTGGGGTTCAGCGACATGTGTGGAAGTGGGCGGAGACAAACAATGACATTTCCTGCACCAGAATGCATTTTGAATACAAAAATCACTGAGAAACTTTTCTTTTATTATGCTTTCATCAGACGACGCTGGGAAGAGAGTGCTCGTTAGAGAGAGCCACACTGTGACATCATCTCAGACTGGAAGTGGGGGCGGGGCTTATTTCATCGCCATGCTGGTAAAAGTAATGCAGCAATCTTTACACGAGTAAAAGTAAACAAATCCACAGGGGAAGATTCTAGTGTTTCCAATTCTTCTGACTCAAGTTTAATAAATCGAGTCTTTTTCTTTCTCTTTTATTTAAGAGAAAGAAAAGTTTAAAATCTGAAATTGTCTTTTGAAGTACGAAAGTCAAAGTACGAGAAACATTCACGAAAGATAAACGCGTCTCTGATCACAACGATTTTAGTTTCTGATAGCAAGTTAGTGCGAGTAACGTTGGGAAAGATTAGCAATGGCTAACTAGCAATGTTAGCTAGCGTGACACAGACTAGCCGAATGCTAATAGCTGGATAGTGTGTGTAGCAGTGAGAGTGACGGGCCTCGCTCGCAAGTCTGTGCAAGTTTAGATTCGGTAAGAATGAACCAAAAATCTGAAGCCCAGACGTCACTTAAGGTTTTCTTACGCCTTACGTCATTGTTAACGTGTTTTCAGAGTCATGTGACTTCTGGAATTTGTTGAGGTTGAGTGAATGTTGTGGGGGGGGGGGGGGGGTTTACACAATTCCTCATCTGTAATGAACAACAGAAGAAAAGGAGGCTGAAATGATCATTTGTAGGTATTTAAAGGACTGAATCATTATAAGGTAATGTGTGAGCTTGTTCAGGCGAAAGCACGGCAGATGGTTTATTAATATTTATTATATTTGATCTGAAACATGCACATGCGTTTAAAACGCGCCACAGTGTGGGCTCGCGCAATTCGCTGATCTCACTGAACGGAGAGTAGAAGTTGAGTTCAATCTTACAGGATTGGCGGATTAAGCAGAAGCTCAACGTGGAACTCGGGTGGAAATGCAATTTATAATTAACTCGATGCAATCAGTTTCTTTCCAGGAGCGCAGAGCTCATTCACGAGGTTCCCCAACACAGTTAATGACTCATTTTCCTGGTCGAGACCGGTAATAGACACGTTCGAACGGGAAGCTAATCTACCTGGAGGCGTCGCTTCAATAAAATGAACATTAAACTAGTACACACGAGGGGGAGTAACACATTACGGCCGCGGAATATACGCGTCTATAATAAGATGAGGAGATGTGATGTGAGGTCTGACGCGCTTCATTTCGGAGTGTACTAACTGGGGATTGGAGAAGAGTGTCTCAAAGCAATAAAACATTTCACAACACTACTGGGTTTTTATTCAGCACTACAACAACTAAAGTCCAGTACAGAGAAGTGATCGAATAAATCTACTGCAGTATTAAACCGTGTCAGAACCATCAAATATGGGCCGATGAGGATGGAGTAAAACTAATTTCCATCATTGATTCAATTGCGTGTTGCACTGATGTAAAGATCGTAACAGTGAAGCACTTAAAACCGGTTTAATGACTCCGAGTGGGAGTTTATTTCTAGCTGAAGAAGAATGAACTGGATTACTCCAGTTGATGAATAAACACATGAGTGTTACAGGTGAGAAACACAGTCCACACACACAGTCCACACACACACAGTCCACACACACACACAGTCCACACACACACACAGTCCACACACACACACAGTCCACACACACACACAGTCCACACACACACACAGTCCACACACACACACACACAGTCCACACACACAGTCCACACACACACACAGTCCACACACACACAGTCCACACACACACAGTCCACACACACACACAGTCCACACACACACACAGTCCACACACACACACACAGTCCACACACACAGTCCACACACACACACAGTCCACACACACACACAGTCCACACACACACACACAGTCCACACACACACACAGTCCACACACACACACAGTCCCACACACACACAGTCCACACACACACACACAGTCCACACACACATTCCACACACACACCATCCGGAAAGTATTCACAGCGCTTCACTTTACACACTGTTTATATTACAGTCTGATTCCCAAATGGATTCAATTCATTAATTTCCTTAAAATTCTACAAACAATACCCCATAATGACAACATGAAAGAAGTTTGTTTGAAATCTTTGCAAATTTATTAAAAATAAAAAATAAATAAAGCACATGTACATAAGTATTCACACCCTTTGCTCAGTACTTTGTTGAAGCTGCTTTGGCACCAGTTACAGCCTCAAGTCTTTTTGAGAATGATGCTACAGGCTTGGCACACTTATTTCTGGGCAGTTTCTCCCATTCTTCTTTGCAGGACCTCTCAAGCTCCATCAGGTTGGATGGGGAGCGTCGGTGCACAGCCATTTTCA
>JAFFST010045831.1:54568-66283 GCA_022414735.1 Noturus placidus | reverse complement strand
CACACACACCTCCCCACCCCAATGTCCATATCATGGTTACGTCCTTGGATATTATGAACTAATTAAATGTGTGAATTTATAAATTGGAATACACAAACTTGCATAATGAAAACATGGAAAAAGTACATCATGTGCACACATCAAGTGTAACTCCCTGTCACATCCAAGCATGTCCAATACCATGTCGCACACGAAAACATGTCATGCTTTCTGCTACTGAGGATACAGAACATTAGGCTATTTCTAGTTCTTTTTCTTATTCAAACCCATGCTGACTTGATTATAAGGTAAACATGTTCAATTGCACTACTCAGGAGCAGGTTGTTTCTAGTTTAATGTAAGGAAGAATAGACTGTTGATATATCATATCATATACTGTTGTTATATTGAGACATTTCTAGTGACCGCATGAATAATGTGAGCCTGCTTCATCAGTCCACATTTCCAATCCCTGGTTTTGTTCATTCTTTTTTTTAAAGGAAAAGTGTCTTTAAAGGCAGTTCTCTAGACAAAACTTAAAAACTCCATCCAGAAATCCAAGATAAGCATCTGCATAATCCGACTCTGAATGCTGAGAAATATCCCTGCGTAAATATTGATGTAACTTTTGAACTTAAGCTGCCGACTCTGAATACTGTCCTTAGGGAGCTGCGACACTGTGGGGCAGTGAGAGCCTGTCTCCGTGGTAACTACAGGCTGGTCAGTTTGTGTATATGAGCAAGGCATTGGAGCGAGAGCGACTCAGCTGAAGCGTCTGATAGAGGGAGATGAGGATTAGGAGGATGTGTTCAGAGGAAATGAAGTAAGAGATCGCAGATGATGAGGAGCAGAAGAAGGGAGAGGGAAGCAGTCATGGGTTTAACAGAGCAGAAAACACACACTGGGTATTTGGAAAGAATACCGTGGAGTCTGGGTTTTTTATTTAAAAAAAAAATGCTGTTATTTAATTAAATCTTTTTTTTTAAATATAATCTAAATGGATCCAAGTGTGTTAAATAAACACTTATAGTATATACTGTACTATGTTATTAGTCATTACTTACTGTTAAATGTATTAATTGTTGTAACAACATAAAGCCTAGATTTAATTGAACCTAGGATAAAGACTTGAAGCTTTTTGGGCTAATCCAAAAATCCACATGCATACAGTAGGTACACGACAAACCAAACAGAACGTATCAGAGCATTCATTATAAAATACATAAACCAGACAGATAACACAAGATACAGTATAAGGAGACACAAAGAATATGGTTTCAAATTACAGCTTTAATGCTTCACCATTTTATAAAGATTGGGTCGGCTGTGGTTCAGTTGGTAGAGCGGGTTGTCCACTAATCCACTAATCGTAGGGTTGGTGGTTGGAATCCCGGCCCGGGTGATCCCATGCCGAAGTGTCCTTGGGCAAGACACTGAACCCTAAGTTGCCCCCGATGGCAAGCTAGCACCTTGCATGCAGCTCTGCTCCCATTGGTGTGTGAGTGTGTCTCATTTGTAAGTCGCTTTGGATAAAAGCGTCTGCTAAATGAATAAATATAAATGTAAAGATTATCAACCAGCTAGAAGTACATTACCAAATGAATATACATGAAAATGATGATATGCAGGTCTGGTCGTTGCAGAGCTAGAGCTGGTATGATGCAAACAGGAAGTAAACATATTTTAGATTAGCAGCATTTCTCAGCGGTTACATTACTTAAGGCTGTCCAAATAAGATACCTCAACTGCTTCTGTCGTAACAATCAATGTCTGGGGGTTTTTTTTGTTTGTTTTTTTTTTTTTTTAATTCAATTTAAATTATATAGCTAACATCTACACCAAGGGCTCAGCAAAAGAAACAAACAAACAAAAAAAACTATTGTACCTATAGCCAAACTGCAAGGGTGTCTGGAGCCTATCTCAGGGCACAAGACTGTGATGGTGTGCCAACCCATCGCATGGCACAATCACACACACACACGCACAATGTCACAATTTGGACATGCCAGTCAGCCTACACCACATCTTTTGATTGGGGGAGGAAACCAGAGTATGTGGAGGAATAGGTTCAAACCCAAGTGCGAGGCAAATTTGCTAACCAATATGCCACCATCCAAGACACTTATGTTTCTGCTTATTTCTTTACTAAAATGTAATAGAAGTCTATCTGAACCAAAATCTTCATACACGTGCTTCAGTTGAGATTGACACAGTCGTGATAGTAGTTCCTACTGGCTATTTGTGTTGCCAATTCAAACAACCTCCAAAATTATACCAAATTGCAGTAAAGAAAAGTTCTTCAATATGGCCTCCTAATATACCTCTAGTACAAAGCTAAAAATGTTTTGACTAATTGACTCCATTTGTAGCTTTGGTAAAATTGTGTAATGTTAATGTTTCAACAAGTTATCCTTTAATGGTGTATTAGGATGACCAATCATCACCTCTGAATCTGAATCTACTCCATCAAGGCAACAGATTGTTGTAAGGTTGAAAAATTTATATATATATATATATA
The DNA here is from genome assembly GCA_022414735.1 of Noturus placidus. Lineage (NCBI taxonomy): Eukaryota > Metazoa > Chordata > Actinopteri > Siluriformes > Ictaluridae > Noturus > Noturus placidus. The sequence goes on along the minus strand of JAFFST010045831.1, from coordinate 63,786 downwards.
TATATATATATATATATATATATATATATTATATAAAATATGTGAATTCTTTTTTTAATTGATACTACAGTTGTAAAGTAATCTATCTCTTACAATTATTTTAGTCAGTCATTTTAATCTTCATATGAAAATGTATAACTCATCATGCATTACATTTCTGCTTTTGCATTTTCAATCGGTTTCCCTTTTACTCCATACACTTGCAGACTGAGACAGTCATGTGTGAAATTATATACAGTATGTGATGTTGAGTACTGCCTCTTGTTAAACACTGCTCCTGGCTGTGTGATGGCATAAACAACAAAACTGACAAAAAACAAGATATCTCTGTTCATTATCTCTAGCAGCTTTAAGAAGGTGTTAATGCTTATAAAACAGCAACATTACTAGTGAAAAATTAACTCTTGAACTTGGAATGTAGTTTTAGTATAAAATGTGAATGAAAATTTACTTCTGGTAATCATTTTCCAGGGTGGTAAAAAAAATAAAATAATAAATTTAAAAGGTAGGCATCATGAAATGTATGAAAAGGAACGGCTGTGGCTCAGTCGGTAGAGCGGGTTGTCCACTAATCGTAGGGTTGGTGGTTCGAATCCTGGCCCGGGTGATCCCATGCCGAAGTGTCCTTGGGCAAGACACTGAACCCTAAGTTACCCCCGATGGCAAGCTAGTTCACTTTTTTTTAAATGAACTTTTTAAAATCTCTGATCATTTTCCTGTTTTCTCCCCTCTAATCAATACATAGCAGCTTTAAAAGAACAAGGCATTTAGAAAACAGCAACAGAGTCAATGGAGTCAATGCTTTCCATATATTTAACTTTACATTTCTTTCAATGATCCATATAGGTACATGCCAATAAAGGATAATGGAGTCATGTCAATGGACTTTCAGTGTTTCACTTCTCAGAGTCAAGTTAAGTGCACATAACGAGGATTTAATACTGAAATTGCACACATGATATTGCTATACAAACCTCAAGACTGCAGACTTAAGTGTTATTTAGAGTTGTACACACAGGACAGAGTTTTCAAAGGCATGTTTCAGTTATATACAGTTCTTAAACATAGTGCTAAATTCATAGCTCTGCTACCATTGGTGTGTGAGTGTGTCTCATTAGTAAGTCGCTTGTAAAAATGTAAAATGATATTTCTGTTAAGCTGCTTTGAAACAATGTCCATTGTAAAAAGCGCTATACAAATTGATTAAAAAAAAAAAAACAGTCATTTCTTAACAAGTGAAGAGTTAGCGTAAGAATTAGCTACATTTGCACGCAGCCCAATAATCTATTTATAGAAACCTTCTATGCTACTATATGACTACAGTAAAGCATCTAAGGACAGAATTTGTACCTGAACAACATATAAGGATAAGCTGTGTAAATGTGTAAGCACACTGACCAATGTAACGGCTAAATAAATGGGCCTAAGTTAAAAAAAAAAAAACAGGCAAGATTAACAGAAGTAGGGGGTGAGTGCGTCTGCATTTATCTTATATTTCAGGATACCAGCACTTCTTCTTGCTTTCAGTTCAGTAACATTTGGAAGATATTTTGCTTAGCCTGGCGTTATACAGCGTGGCATAATACAAATGATGGTATTAAACACTTGGCACACTAACAGAACTGTTGTTTTGATGTCCGTGCATTCATCTTGGATTACGTGCAATGTAAATGGAGATGTTCGTCATGTAAGCACTTCATTTGGATTGATGGAAATATTTAAGACAAGCCACATCTTTAGAGCCATTGCTTTTTACACTCCAACCTGAGTGAGCCATAATAGAGATGAAAAGCACTTCACTCCCAATAATCGGTCATTCCTGCAAATCCTCTATAATCGTGGCCTCCAATCCAGCAGGCGTAATAGTGTCTAATGCATCCATCTACTGCAGTGTGGCCAACTACAGTAAGACAGTCCGCGCTGGCCGCGCTAATGGACCAAATGGACGGAAATGCCATGTGAAAGGGCCTGATGTATGGGAGCTGCTGTTGAGGGGGAGGTTAGTGTTGATCTAATTACACACTGGCAGTGATGGAGCAGGGCCTAGCATTGAGGTCTGACTCACGCTGGATCTGGGAAAACGCCACCGGGCTCAATTGGGCCCACGATGCATGGCTCTGCTTCCCACTATTGGCATGTGCACGACGGCGACCCGGGAAACATTAGTCTTAATATTTTTCTGCTCAGAGCGTCGTGTCCCCGACTCGTTCGACAGGACGTCTTCCATTCATCGTAAATGCATTAGGCTCCTTCAGGGCTTGAGTTCTTTTTGTTGCCCTGCAAAATGCTACGATATATTTCTGGATAGCATCTCAGATCAATTCGATTAGAGGTCACAACAGGACTGGGAATTTCATATGCGCCTACATTCACTTGTCTCAGATTTATTTATTCATTACAACAATGCATATGCATCAATTGTCAAGCCGAAGAAAAGCAGGTTAAATCAATCCGAACGGAAAAAATCTATTCAAAGTGTGTTAGACGACATGATTGGTTTATGATGACCTTTCTAGTGCTCCCGTTCATCCGGCATGACCTAACTAGTTTTAGATATGATCTCTGTGGAGCCTTGCCAAGATTCACCAATCAAATGTAGAGGAAATGTAAGGTCATTTAGTTCAGACAATGAGTAAATCTTAATACAATAAAGTGGTTAAAAGAAATATGATCAGAAGACATCAGATTGTATGGCTGGTCTGAAAAGATTAGCGTTGGTCTGGAGTGTTTTCCTGTTTTAGAATGCCTGATTTAGCTAAAGAAGAGCTTCAAACACACAAAACTGTAAATTACTTGAGCTGTAAGGAGAAAAGCTGGAATGGAGAAACAGGCCACCATCTGGAGCTTTGCAAACAAGATTCATGATACTTCAAGACCTTAAGAAAGCTTATAGGAATTCTAGTTTCTCTGAGTTTTATCCATCTTCAACCGCATACTCCTTTATCAGGGTCACGGGGGAACCTGGAGTCTATCCCAGGGAGCATCAGGCACAAGGCGGTGTACACCCTGGACAGGGTGCCAGTCCATCGCAGGGCACAATCACATACACACTCAGACACTCAGACACACATTACGGACACTTTAGACACGCCAATCAGCCTAACATGCACGTCTTTGGACTGGGGGAGGAAACCGGAGTACCCAGAGGAAACCCCCGACACACAGGGAGAACATGCAAACTCCACACACACATGGACTCGAACCCCGGACCCTGGAGGTGTGAGGCAGACGTGCTAACCACTAAGACACCGTGCGTGGGTTTTATTTATTTATTTATTTATTTATTTATTTATTTATTATTCTTTTGGTGCCTTGACACTTTTATTCAAAGTGCATTACAAGCCAGGCACCTCACTCATCAAGATACTCAGTTGATGGTTAAGGAATAGTCAGTAGTTCCAGCTAAAGCAAGTTGAAGCTGTGTTTTAAAATTCAAAATTTGAACAAATGCAATCCTTCTGAACGCGAATCCAATACAAGAGCTTTCTGAATTGACTGGCAGCATGACTGGAATGGAAACAGCTTCTTGTTCTGATTGGTTGGATATTAGTGTTAGGATTTGTTAGTATTCGGTTTACAGAGACTCTTAGTGCCACGAAGACTTGAGATATTCTTTATACAGATATTTAACTGATAACTGGTGGAATGTCTGGAAGACCTAAAATGACCCCAACTTTAAATGTCTTGCTCCAAGACCAAATAGTAGATTTGCTGGGAATTGAACTCTGTATTTTTTGGTCTGTAGAACTATCATCTGGACAGTTAAAGATCGGAAAAAATACCAGGTGATGTTTTTCCAATCTGCAAATGTCCTATTTCAGTTTCTCCTGGCCACCGTAGCCTCAGATTCCTGTTCTCGGCTGACAGGAGTGGAACCTGATCTGGCTTTCTGCTGGCGTAGCCCATCTGCCTCAAGATTTGACATGTTCAAGCTTTGACATGTTGGCATTCCAAGATGCATTTCTGCTTACAATGGTGTAAAGAGTGGTTATTTAAGCTACCATGGCCTTACAGTCAGCTAAGACTAGGTTCATCCTATGATCTTTCTCCTCAACAAGGCATATCTACCGCACAGAACTACTGTTCACCGGATATTTATTTGTTTGTTTGTCTAACCACTGTGTGCAAACTCTACAGACTTTGTGTGAAACTCCAAGGAGGTCTGGGCGGTTGTGTCTCAGTCGGTAGAGCGGGTTGTCCACTAATCCACTAATCGTAGGGTTGGTGGTTCGAATCCCGGCCCGGGTGATCCCATGCCGAAGTGTCCTTGGGCAAGACACTGAACCCTAAGTTGCCCCCGATGGTGTGTAAGTGTGTCTCATTTGTAAGTCGCTTGTAAATGTAAAAATGATATTTCTGTAAAGCTGCTTTGAGACAATGTCCATCGTAAAAAGCGCTATACAAATTGATTAATCAGCATTTTTAAAAAAATAAAAAATATTCCAACCAGCCATTCTGGCATTGACAACCACGCCACAAACAAAATCTATGAGTTTACATTTTTTCACCATTTTTTGCCAATTGATTGGCTGATTGGATAATTGCATAAACGCACAGGTGCTCAGGTAGAGTGAATGTGTTTTGACAGCTATTGCATCTTCACTCTTTTCCAATATTTTTTACAGTCTCAGAAGCACTTTGTTTGCACAGCTGATGAAGGAAACGTCCTGGTTCTTTGGAAACTTTGTGTACCTCACTTAATATAGGTGATGCCTTCTATTGTTCTATTGTTTTGAGTCACACATCGGTGAGCTTGTGTGGAAATCGGTTTTCAGGGTGTTTTGGGTTGTTTTTTTATTGCGCTCTGATCAAATAACGCTTTTGTCTTTCATTACATCTCAATATTACTGAGAATAAATTGGAATACAATTGGAAGATTTTGAACGATGACACATTTGCTACTTTCAAGAGAAAGTTGCATTAGGCTGCGAAACCAAGTGAACTGTGCAATACATCTCTGTCTCCCACACTCATGCCTCCTCCCATATTATTACAAACTCCAGACTGCAATATTTGCGACATTCTCTCTTAGTATCACACAATTAATAAATGTTTCCAGATGAAGACTGGCATCCAATTTGCAAGTGCATGTGTGTGTTTGTTTAAAAATAAAAAAAAAGATGAACTTAAGGGCATTGTAAGGCGGAGTTTGCATGTTCTCCCCGTGGGTCAGGGGTTTCCTCTGGGTACTCCGGTTTCCTCCCCAGTCCAAACACATGCATGGTAGACTTATTGGCGTGTCTAAAGTGTCCGTAGTGTATGAATGTGTGTGTGATTGTGCCCTGCGATGGACTGGCACTCTGTCCAGGGTGTACCCCACCTTGTGCCCGATGCTCCCTGGGATAGACTCCAGGTTCCCCCGTGACCCTGAAAAGGAGTAAGCGGTTGAAGATGGATGGATGGATGAGAGTCAACATTTAAATAAACATTTATGCTGAAGCAAATATAAGAAGTAGAGAACATGTATTCATTTAAATAGACGTATATCGCATTATTAAACTGTGTCTGTAACACAAAGCAGTGGGCACAAAGTCGATGTGTTTGTGGGAAGAGAACAAAGATTGGCATGGAATATAGATCATGTTTTTATTTCAGAGCTGTTAAGTTCCTCGCACCCACTCAGATCCAGTGCATACTGATCATTAAAATATAAACTGTTTGTACATGTAACCACTGATTTTCATGATCTGTTTACTGAAACTATTACTACCTATGCCTCGACACTATATGTTGGCCAACTACAAAATTATTAGCACCCTTCATGGTTGATATTTTTAGATTAAACATATGACAGTCACTGTGCAGGTTTATTTGAAGAAAATATTTGTTCAACCATTACACAATACCGGAAGTAGTGCAATTGTTTTCCACACAAAGCTGCTTTAAAAATGATCAGCACCCCCGCAATTATTATTTGGCGACAGACTATACTGGAGAGAATAACAGCACAGAGGCTTCTTCTGTAATGTGTAATAAGGTTGGAGAAGCGTATAATAATCCGTAAGCCATCTTTCCTTGTACAACATTTCAAGTTCCTTCATATTAATAAGGACTTCCTTTTATAATTCCAACTACATATATTTTAGAGTTGAATTACATAGAGTAAGATCCAAATCATGGAATTTGTTCCTGAAATAATTTCATCCATGGTGAAGTCTTAACGTCCTCACAGAGGCAACTTGGAGTAAAATATCGTTTCACATACTGTATTACATTTATTCTTTTATCCAAAGCGACTTACAAATGAGACACACTCACACACCAATGATAGCAGAGCTGCATGCAAGGTGCTAGCTTGCCATCGGGGGCAACTTAGGGTTCAGTGTCTTGCCCAAGGACACTTCGGCATGGGATCACCCGGGCCGGGATTCGAACCACCAACCCTACGATTAGTGGATTAGTGGACAACCCGCTCTACTGAGCTGCAAAACATCCCAAAGGACCATTGAGCTATCACTATATTCTACAGTGCGTTTGGAAACATTTCCCTTTTTTTCCAGCAAATATGTCATTTCATGTGTATGTCCAAAAATTTTGACTTATTTTGGTCTAACATTAGGGGGCACACGGTGGCTTAATGGTTAGCACGTCCGCCTCACACCTCCAGGGTCCGGGGTTCGAGTCCTGCCGGGGCCATGTGTGTGTGGAGTTTGCATGTTCTCCCTGTGTGTCGGGGGTTTCCTCCGGGTACTCCGGTTTCTTCCCCCAGTCCAAACACATGCATGGTAGGCTGATGTGTCTAAAGTGTCCGTAGTGTATGAATGTGTATGTGATTGTGCCCTGCGATGGACTGGCACCCTGTCCAGGGTGTACCCCGCCTTGTCCCTGGGATAGGCTCCAGGTTCCCCGTGACCGTGATAAAGGAGTACGCGGTTGAAGATGGATGGTCTAACATTATTGAATTGATGCTAGGCTAAATTCAGGCACTGCTTTTTGTGCTCTGCGCAGTGTCAATACTCTTACAACCTCTCTTCATTGCTCTTGTTTTGCAGTTTTTTTATTAATTTAAATGAAATTCAACAGATTTGTACTAAATGTTCGACTATGTGAAGTCATGTTGAGGCTGGTAGACAGAACTCATGAGGATTTTAGAGCAGACAACACTGGCATCTCCTGGCCAAACTGCAAACAAGCATACAAGAAAAAGCTAAACACCTCCATCGGTTATCAAAATTAGTACACAATCTTCAGTAGGTAGATTATATAATCTTATTATATAAGAATAAAATGTATGAAATGCTGACAATTTAGTAGTTTTTTTTTTAGCTAGAAAGCTAAAAATCCATAAATGCAGTTAAATACAATTTTAAAAAATCCTCTGAATGCTCTGTATAGTTAACATTTTCTAGAGGTTAATCCTTAATGTGTTGTGCATTGTGTGTCCTTAATGTGTTAATGTATCATCCATAATTCTTTAAGATTACAAACAGGCTGTTTCATAGTTCTGTTAGCAAACTGTGATATAAATTGGTTTTAAACGAAAATATCTTAGCTTTTATAACTGATGAAATAAAACCAGTTCCTGGTAATGGACTCAAGCTTTTGGACCTGACTATAGACATGATATAACATAATGTAATGTTATTTTAGTGGTTAGAACGTTCGCCTCACACCTCCGTTCTCAAGTCCCACCCCGGCCATGTGTGTGTGGAGTTTGCATGTTCTCCCTGTGTGTCGGGGGTTTCCTCCGGGTACTCCGGTTTCCTCCCCCAGTCCAAACACATGCATGGTAGACTGATTGGCGTGTCTAAAGTGTCCGTAGTGTATGAATGTGTGTGAGTGTGTATGTGATTGTGCCCTGTGATGGACTAGCACTCTCTCCAGGGTGTACCCCGCCTTGTGCCCGATGCCTCCTGGGATAGGATCCAGGTTCCCCGTGACCCTGAAGTGAAGGATAAGCGGTATAGACGATGGAAGGATGGATGGATGGATGGATGGATGGATGGATGGATGGATAATATAATGTAATATCTCTCTGAAAACTAACTTACCTTGTACAACACATTTAATGCTCAGGTAATGTCTTCATTCAGAGCAGTTATAAGCATATTTTTTGGGTTCGCTATGTGGAGGTCATTTTCCTCTTCCATGTGCATAAGATTAAAAAAGACGGCTTTTAAAAAGAACAGGCCTTTAAGTGCAGCACTTTTTTTGTCATGTTTTTAAAAATGCTGGTTACCAGCGAATGAAGGACAGTTAGAAATCTAAAAAGCATCTGTCTATCCATCTGACAAAAGCCTGGGCCATTTCAGACTGATTACAGGCACTTATTGACTAAATGGGTTCACCTTTTGTCAAAGGAAAAAAACTTCTGGCATTTCATTTTCTTCCTTTTAAGGAACTTTTGTGTTCATTTGGTGTATTTTTTTTTATTGTCCTGTTGATTTCAGATTCAATTTTGTGACACTCGGAGCCAGACTCAAGGGAGATGTCCAGCCATCCATGCATTTTCTGTACTGTTTATCCAACACAAGGTTGCATGGAGCCCGCAGCCTATCCCAGGGGACTAGGCTCGTTGGACTGGGGGCGGAAACTGGAGTACCTGGAGAAAAAGCACGGGAAGAACCTGCAGACTTCATGCACACAGGGCAGAGGCAGGAATCAAACATGAACCCCAGAGGTGTGAGGCTAATGTGCTAATCATTAAGCCACAGTTGCAAGGGGGATGTAAAAAGAAATATTTCCAAAATTCACAGACAAACTGTATAATACAAGCATCTTCCAACTGGAGTAGGAAGATGAAAACATACGCGTAAGATGAACTGTCTGAATGTCAAAGTTATTCTTTTGTCCTGGCATCACATTTAGTTTAAATAGCTGCCAAGTTCGTGACTATCATACACTGTCTCAGGTTTGCAAAATTGCATAAGTATTCACCCAGTAATGTAAACTTATAAATTCGTTCTGGTGTAATTAGTTGCTATCAAATGTTACATAATTAGTTGAATGGAGTTTAACTGTGTGCAAGTGTCACAAGATTTCACTATAAATACACCTCTCCTGCAAGACCCCATGGTTTGTTAAAGAATGCAAGCATGGGATCTACTTGTGCTCATGAATTAAATACGTGTTCTGTGGGGAGAAGTGGTATTTGTTTTTACCATTAACACAAATGCATGTGTTCTTATAAGCATCATTCTTATTAGAGCTGAAAAGACTAGTGTTAAAAATTACTAATTTTATGCCTGTTGTTGGGTTTTATAATATTTATACAACCA
>JAFFST010045830.1:14352-25709 GCA_022414735.1 Noturus placidus | reverse complement strand
GTGTTTGCTAGCCCTTGTGGTTTAATTCTATGCTTTCTGGTTTTGACTTTCTGCCTGGTTCTTGACGCTGAGTTTGGTTATCCCTAAATCTTTCTGTGTGCTCTTCACTTCTGTGTGTGTATATGTGTTCAGGTGGTGCACTAGCAGTAGGGGTGTGGCTGCCATTTATTTTGGGAGAGGGTTCTGTTTTGTCTCTGTTTTGTGTTTTAGGTGGTTAGGGAAGAAAGTTGTGTGTTATTTTCTTTCTTTTCTTTTAGGTAAGCTAGCTGCCTAAACATAGACCCCTTTTGTTTGTTATTTTGGCCTTGGCCCACCCTGAAGGTATGCTGGTTGATTTCTTTATACAACACCTGTAAAAATTTTGTGTCACTGAATATACCTCAATTGTTGAACAATCTCGTGTGGCTGTATTCTTGGCTCCTTCACCTACACCTAACAAGAATCACTCAACGCGAGCTCCTGAGCCGGTTACTCTGTACGAGTCAACCTAGACTGGGTCGTAACAATCATCATCACCTTCATCATTGTCACTTTCATCATCACCATAATCATCACCATCACCATCATCATCATCGCCTTCATAATCATCATCAACCCTGCTTAGTTTCAGTGGGAAAGCTGGTGAGAACTGCAGGGTGATACATTTCATCTTCCTTGTATTAATGAACAACACATCCTTTTTTTTAAACCATTTATAGTTATATTTAACTTCAGTGATCATGTTATAGCAAGTATAGACAGATGTTTCCCTCACCAGATGTGCAGGTGCACTACTGTCAAAGCTGCTGTTCAATCAACACCTTTTGACCAATCACAATCCAGAACTCAACAGCGGCTTGGTATTTAAAATATACCAGTTATAAAAAAGCATCTAATGCAGTGTTGTTGTTTTGTTGATTGTGTCGAGAGAATTTAAATAGAATACTAATTTAATATAATGCAATATTTATATCACATGAGGACACAAATCCCTGGAAAAGACCTGCGGTATCTGTGTACACGCCTGACTCACCACCAACTGAGGGGTTAAACTGACTCTCCATTAACAAGAAATGAATATTTCTTTAAGAAAATGTAGTCCTTTATGTCCAGCTTCCTGCATTTAAACTCGAGGAATACAACTTTTTCTTAAAAATAATGTAAGTCTAGCGTGTTTTAATGGAATTAAACTACATTTATCTATTAAAGAACATTTTAAACGATGTAACTGTTTGAGTCTTTGTTTCTGTTTTTACATTTTAAAGGGAAACATTGTTGTTTGCATTCAAAGACATTAAAATGCTCAGGTCACATCGTATTAAAAAGTTCTTTCAATAAACAAACAAACAAAAAATAGATTGCAGCCCTTATGTCCTGTGTTTGGGGGAGGAGTCATTCTGGAAGTAACCACACCCATCATAGTATAGAGGTGATCCGTCAGAAGAACTTCTTATTGATTTGCAGTGTTGCTTGCGTTACGTGACAAGTGGAGCCATGCTATATAAGCAAAAGTCAATGCCCCCTACAGCAGTACCTGTGGCTCAGCAGCAGTAGCAGGTACTTGTAGCTCTGCAGCAGTACCTGTGGCTCTGCAGCTGTACCTGTAGCTTTGCAGCAGTACCTCTGCAGCAGTACCTGTGGCTCTGCAGCGGTACCTGTGGCTCTGCAGCGGTACCTGTGGCCCTGTAGCGGTACCTGTGGCTCTGTAGCAGTACCTGTGGCTCTGCATATGTACCTGTGGCTCTGTAACTGAGCTGTACCTGTAGCTCTGTAGCAGTACCTGTAGCTCTGCATATGTACCTGTGGCTCTGTAGCTGAGCTGTACCTGTAGCTCTGTAGCAGTACCTGTAGCTCTGCAGCTGTACCTGTAGCTCTGCAGCTGTACCGTAGCTCTGTAGCAGTACCTGTAGCTCTGCAGCTGTACCTGTAGCTCTGCAGCTGTACCTGTAGCTCTGCAGCATTACCTGTGGCTCTGTAGCAGTACTTGTTGCTCTGCAGCTGTACCTGTAGCTGTGCAGCAGTACCTGTGGCTCTGCAGCAGTAGCAGGTACTTGTAGCTCTGTAGCAGTACCTGTAGCTCTGCAGCTGTACCTGTAGTTCTGCAGCTGTACCTGTAGCTCTGCAGCTGTACCGTAGCTCTGTAGCAGTACCTGTAGCTCTGCAGCATTACCTGTGGCTCTGTAGCAGTACTTGTTGCTCTGCAGCTGTACCTGTAGCTGTGCAGCAGTACCTGTGGCTCTGCAGCAGTAGCAGGTACTTGTAGCTCTGTAGCAGTACCTGTAGCTCTGCAGCTGTACCTGTAGTTCTGCAGCTGTACCTGTAGCTCTGCAGCTGTACCGTAGCTCTGTAGCAGTACCTGTAGCTCTGCAGCATTACCTGTGGCTCTGTAGCAGTACTTGTTGCTCTGCAGCTGTACCTGTAGCTGTGCAGCAGTACCTGTGGCTCTGCAGCAGTAGCAGGTACTTGTAGCTCTGTAGCAGTACCTGTAGCTCTGCAGCTGTACCTGTAGTTCTGCAGCTGTACCTGTAGCTCTGCAGCTGTACCGTAGCTCTGTAGCAGTACCTGTAGCTCTGCAGCATTACCACACACGTTTTTTTTTTTTTTTTTTTTTTTTTTTTTTTTTTGAAACCCTTTTTTTATCTGTTTCATCAGTGTTTGCCATTTATATAATCAACAGACTTTCTGCTCTTATCTCCTCAGCCATTTTCCACCACCATCATCAACTATGTTCTCCAGTACTCAATCAATTCTGTTGGTTCTTCTCGTGATCACCTGCTTTCATTCCTACACAGCAGGCAACAGTAAGTTAAAGAGTTACAAAAATTTAAAACACCACATGTCTGTTTGATACCGGGCTTTTTTTTTATTGTTTTAAACATAGTTATGAGTGTTAAACATGCTGTGTGAGGGACATGTGTGCCATAATCGGGAATTATTATCTAGTCTTCATTACCACATTAACCCCCCTCCCTCCCACACACTCTATTTCCCCCCAACAACATCCTGCACTCTCACTCTCTCAGATGTTCCTTCACATTCATTTAAATAGATTTAGTTTTACTAACTTAAATCACTTTTAAAAAATCTAGATTCAGAGATGAAAATGAGACAGGATATTGCTGTGGCTGTGGCTGTGGCTCAGTCGGTAGAGCGGGTTGTCCACTAATCCACTAACCGTGGGGTTGGTGGTTCGAATCCCGGCCCGGGTGATCCCATGCCGAAGTGTCCTTGGGCAAGACACTGAACCCTAAGTTGCCCCCAATGGCAAGCTAGCACCTTGCATGGCAGCTCTGCTACCATTGGTGTGTGAATGTGCTCTCATTAGTAAGTCGCTTGTAAATGTAAAAATGATATTTCTGTAAAGCTGCTTTGAGACAATGTACCATTGTAAAAAGCGCTATACAAATTGATAAATTAAATTATTATTGTTTTCAGCACTAAAACCCAGTGAAGGGACTAAAGAAGAACAGGCCATGCGAATAATTATGCGAATATTAATTAGTGATTAACTCTCGTGTATGGTGTGTGATGTGTTGTGATGGTTAAATGATTCTTTCACTCCGGTGAAGCTGCACTTCTTTATATTGATATTGATGGTATTTTATGCGTGTGTGTGTGCTGTATGTTCGGCTGGGAAAGAGTGGAAACTCTGCTCAGATCTTTCTGTCTCGCGGCTGAAAACCGCAGCTTGGTTTTCTGTCGAACGGATGAGTTTTTATCTCTTTTAATCAAAGTGCAACGTTTCATCTCCATCAAACTTCCACGCCCCTCTCAAACCACATGCTCACGCTGCTCTTATCAGCTTAAAGACCAGTGCTGGAGTGATATCTGCATTAATACGGTTCTCTTCACATCGTGATCATCATCAGCAGCTATGGTCTGTCGTTCTGTCCTGCTGGTTCTGCTGGTTCTCGGCTGCCTTCAGACGATCAGATTGCTGAATAACTTGCAAAATACTGTTGCATCATTGGCAGAAGTCCTATATGGGGAAGTTGCTGCTATTCATACCCATAATAATCTCTATACAGTCCATGTTTTAACTGTAGGATGACACACTTTTCTGTATTCTACTCCTCTGGTATTTATGTCCTGTATTGCTGCTTCACTGAGTGGATATAAATACATTCTTTTATAAAGTGTGTGTGATTTCTCCATTACTCATCTGCTGTATGTGTAACTACTGAGCCTCAGTGTATGATGCAGGTTGGGATTAGTAGCTGACACGGGGAATGTGGAGGGTTCGCTATATTTATTTCTGTGGTTGAGCAGGAAGCAGTTGATTTAGTGTCATAACATAGAGTTACATGAATTAAAGTGTTATAGTGTGGGCGACGGGGAGGGGGGATTGCTGGTGTGTGTGTGTGTGTGTGTGTTGACATTTTAATCTCATGAATTCATGCTTTTCTTTATCCACCCCACCACCAATCCCTTACTTCATGCTGTTTTTCACTCTTTTTCCACTCTTCTTACTAAACTTATCTTATCTGAGGATATCTGCCTTCCAAATCAATGTATGTCAGCTGTTACTATAGAACCGATAACCAATCAAGTTTGCTATCTGTATGTGTACTAATTAATAATCCATCCTCACTGACCTCATCAACTCTGTTGACTACAAACTGCACTTTTTGTACACAGTCTTTTTTTTTCCCTGATAAAAATCTCACACTTCCCATCTCACACGTTCAGTCTTATTCACATTCGGGTTTTATTGGTTAGAATGTTCGCTCCACACCTCCAGGGTTTTGATTCTCACGTCCCTGTGTGGCCGGAGCTTGCATGTTATCTCTGGTCCTCAGGGTTTTCCTCCTGATGCTCCAGTTTCCTTCCCAAAGTCCAAAGGCATGCATCATAGGCTGATTGGTATCGCTAAACTGTCTATAATATGTCATTGTCTGACACGACCCTGTGCATTCTAAGTGCTGCAGAAATCGAATGGATCACATATTACTCACATCGATGTTAAATATATTTACTTGAATTATGTGCAGTGGTGACTCAGTGGATAAAGCCTCTGGGTTACTGGTCAGAAGGTCAGGAGTTCAAGCCCCAGCACTGCCAAGATACTACTGTTGGGCCCTTGAGCAAGGCCCTTAACCCTCAACTGCTCAGTTGTCTAAAGGAGATTGATGTTAGTCACTCTGGATAAGTGCATCTGCCAAAAGCTCTCAGTGTAATGCAAATAGAATTCATGTGTATAATTTCATGACATTACCTTTATACAGTATTTACAATAACAAATTTATGTGAAATGTCAGATATTTTTCTAAAGTCAATTTCAATTTACTGTGTTAAGCATTTTTTGTTTATTATAACAAACAGGCGGTGCAAATAATTAGGCAAAATGAACAGATCTTCTATTTTACTGCTGCACTTACTCATCTTTATAATGTTTACAAACTGAACTGCTCAGTTCTTCGTTAGCGTAGTGTAAACTGCAGTGGCCTTTCCTATGAGGTCGTCTGTTTACTTTAAACGAAAGTGGAATTTCCACTCACCTCCTCCATTTACCAGCGTATATAAATTCAAGAGTGAGCTGATATCTACATTCATACCATCCTGTTCACATCGTGATCGTCATCATCATCACCATCATCATCATCACCATCACCATCAGCAGTCATGTTCTCTCGTTCTCTCGTGCTGGTTCTGCTGGGTCTCACCTGCCTTCAGTCCTTCACGACTGCCCAGAGTAAGAGAAAGTTAAAGTTTTTTACCTTTTTAAAATTAGTATCAGTATTTAGGCTGACGGGCATGTCTAAAGTGTCCGTAGTGTATGAATGTGTGTGTGAGTGTGTATGTGATTGTGCCCTGTGATGGACTGGCACCTTGTCACAAGTGTACACCGCCTTGTGCCCCATGCTCCCTGGGATAGACTCCAGGTTCCCCGTGACACTGATAAAGGAGTAAGCGGTTGAAGATGGATGGATGAATGGATGGATGGTATCAGTATTTATTTAAATCAATTAACATGGACTGACTTAACCACTATTAAGATAGACGACTAGCAGTAGAACGTTACCACTTTAACTCTGACTGTTACTATAGAAACGGTAAGGTGTTAGAACGAGCACGTTAATATAAACCTGTGATTTCCATCTGCACTACTGTCAGAGCTGCTGTTCTAGAGAATTAATCAACATCTTCTGACCAATCAGAGTCCAGAACTCACCACGCTGTAGTATAAGTTAAGACACTACAAGCAGAACCTTATAGCAGATATAAAAGCATGAAATGTTTTGTTTTTGAGAATTTAATCATAGAACTAAATGCATAAATGTTTTCACACAGATGGAAATGGACCAGATCGATGCTGTTTAAGCTACCAGACCCATCGGATCCCTGTAAGACTCATTAAAGCGTATAGAGAAACAGAACTTCAGTGTACACTATCCGGAGTCATGTAAGCTTTCACTCCCTCATTTATTTTTAAATATTTTCAATTAATTTTCAATTTGTACTTCCATGTCCATCACTGCTTTATAGTTATGTATAACATATTATAAATTTAATAGCATATAACTTCTTGGCTGTTTGGGACGTGAGTGTTTGATTTTCTGTCTTTATTACAGTTATGCACTGATGTAAATCTTCTCTCTTCTGCAGCTTTACCCTAAAGTCCGGCCGTCAGGTGTGTGCAGACCCCGGCGTCAAGTGGGTGAAGCGTCACATGACAACAATTGACCAACGCCAGATTGAAAGCTCGACCGATTAAATCCTCTCTCCATTAAGACGAATTTTTTTTGTTGTTGTTGTTGTTTATTGATTGGACAGAACAGAAAAATCTGCTTATTATAAATTATATTGAATCCTTTGCTTCGTTTATTCTACAATTATGTATCTGACATAAATATGGGATAACATAAACTATAAGATGTAGCCATTGATCTTTTTAAACACTGTGCATGTTAAAGGATTATAGGACAATGGAATATTATGGCTAGGTTTCTGTTTTTTTTTTTTTTTATTATTATTATTTTTGTATTTTTTTTTTATTTTAATGTTCACTTTTTAAAGAAAACCCTGTTCATGTTACATCTTTGATAGCAACATTTAAGAATTAAAATAAAAAAAAAATGTTTTCAGCACTCAGTATGTGTGCGTACTCGTTCATGCTTCAATCGATCAATCAAACAGATGGAAAGTTTATATATTATATTTGTGATTTATTGATATGACATGATATGAAATATTTAAGAGAATTACATTAGAAAGTGTTATTGTTTAAGGCAGAAATTTCCATCCTGAACATTTTTATGTATTTGTGCAGACTCACAGATGCAGTAATTCACACATGGATAGACAAAATGATTATACAAATAGAATATTCTAGGGGCGTGGCTGTGAGGATTTTGGGGCGTGGTTGTGGGGATGTGTGATCATTCAGCTACAAGAACATTAGTGAGGTTGAGGTCAGGTGCTGATGTTGATGTAAGGAGACTCCAAGTCCAGTTCATCCCAAAGGTGTTCAGTGTGGTTGAGGAACAGAACACTCAAGTTCTTCAACCTTCTTCCAACCTTCACACGTCTTCATGGAGCTCGCTTTGTGCACATTGGAAACAGGTTTGAGTCTCTGAGTTCCAGTGAAGGGAAATTGTAATATTTGATTGTTTTCAACAATTTGGTGAGGAAACACACACAGTATGGATGTGATGTTCAGGTCTTGTTTTGGTGAAGGAGACATTTATTTAACATTTATGGAAGGAGTCTCTAGTGTCAGCGCTTTGTACCAGTTGGAGATGAAACTGTAAGATTAAGCTTTCAGACATCTTCAGGAGAAGCTGCATTTAGTGTTACTTATTAACTTGGAGAAGGAAAAAAAAAACAATTACATATGTCTCATACTGAGGTAAAGCTATAGTCCTTTACTTAATTTCCTTTTAGGTTGTGTGTGTCTATGGATGAGATCAAACACAGTGTAGGAAGTCATCACACCCATCAAATGTCCACTAAGAAATGTATTATAATTATAATGTTAAAATCTCATCGGCTTAAAAGGGCCATTCCTCCATATATTAATAACACAGAGACTAACAAAAGCTGGAAACCAGTGTCACAGTGTCGTGTGTTTTCTACAATACACCCCCACACACACACACACACACACACACACACACAGACACCCACAATACACCCACACACACACACTACCATGTCAGTGTAGTGGGATGGGTTTTTCCCCATTGTTTGTTTACTACCCAGTTATGGATGAGATTTTTGGATCATTTGTGTATTTAAACGCTTGTGTAGGATGTATTAGAACATAGACATTGCCAGCTCCGCCCCCTTCTGGTTTTTCCAGTGTTATGACAGCCAGGATGTTTTGTGCTTACCGTAAGTAATTGCTTGTTCTTTTGATCTTGTAGTTGTTACTGTGGAATCTCCCGTGAGTTGTGTCGAGTACTCGCTTTTTGGTACGAAGGCTATTGCGATGTTGTGCTACTTTGTTTGGTCTTGTCCATCCATCGTCTACTGCTTACTCCTTTATCAGGGTCACGGGGAACCTGGAGTCTATCCCAGGAAGCATTGGGCACAAAGTGGGGTACACCCTGGACAGAGTGCCAGTCCATCACAGGGCACAATCACATACACACTCACACAGTTTGGTCTTGTTGTTGTTCTTATTTTGAATCATTGTTTATTGTTGTGTGTTTTTAATGAAATACGCATGAAGGCATTCTAACATCCTGATGTTCGTTTATCTTTCAATTTTGGAGTATGTATGATTAGATATTGTGACTTTCTATTATTTGATTTGAGAGGTTTTCTAAATAATTATGTTTTGTTTTGCAGTCTTTCGTGGTTCGTTCGACGGTTAACTGTGGGTCGTGCTGCTGTCTTTTAATTTTTTTGTCTAATTATATTATGATTGTGTTTTCCTTTGTTTATTACCTGTTTTTGAGGTTTTTAGATTGATTTTCTGGAGTTTTGACTTTGCTTACGTTTATGACTTCATCTCTTTGCCTTGCCGTATTTGTGCTGTTTGTCTCATCACCTGACTTCTTCCTGCTCATGATTATTGTCTTCTGCCTTATCCTCTGGACATGTTGTTTGATTAAACTGCCAAACCTGCACTTGCTTCCGTCTCCGTCTCCTTTACGTATCTCCATAACTAAAGTCACAACCGTGTGTTCCACCCTGGTGACTAACAAAGAGAAATCTTAGTTTCTTAGACTAAAACTAAGAAAAATCTTTTTTTGTTGGTGTCGGCCATATACGAATAACACAACCAGCTGATCAATCCACAAACAAAGTACATATAGCAAACAACGACCTAGGTTGGTAATTAAACAAACAAATAGCAAAGCAACAGCATCCGACCTCACTGGCAGTGAACCAGGTTACACAATAGCATGTATAGCTTTTAAATGGAGGACGAGCTACAAATAGTGCCACGGTGATTAATCACTGATCACCACTGTTCCCAATGACCAATCATGGACCACCACTCTTCTCAATGACGAATCACTAATCACCACTGTTCCTGATGACAAATCACTGAACAATTCAATTCAATCTTATTTGTATAGCAAATGGACATGGACATTGTCTCAAAGCAGCTTTACAGAAGCATATAAACACAGGATAGAGATTTTAAGCGTGTGTTTATCCCTTTTCAGCGAGTCGGTGGTGACGGTGGTGAGGAAAAACTCATTAAGATGATATGAGGAAGAAACCTTGAGAGGAAACAGACTCATCTGGGTAACGACGGATTGTGTGAAAGTAAAAGAAAGTTCATTATGGTTTTATATGAAGTCTGTTTGTTGAACTAGTCCAGTGTTCACTAAAGGAGACCTGAGTGCAGAGCTGTATGTGGTAATTGAAATCCCAAGGACATCACAGGAATTGTAGTCCCAGCAACCACAGCGAGAACGTCCATGTGGAATTGAGCTCCAAAATCATTTTCATGGTTCTTCAAGCAGCACCATCATCAGCAATCTCCAGGATGCACTGCTTGGGGTCGTCCTCAGAAGCAGAATGAAGCCTCCTGTTGATGAGAGCTCCATCCAGAGGTAGGGCATCAGGATGGAGTAGGCAGTTTCGGAGAGCAGAAAGGGTCAGGAATACTGGCATCTCCATAATATCATGTGTGGCTCAGCAGAAGGAGAGAGGGAGAGGGAGGTAAAGAGAGGGACAGATTTTTAGGTATGCTTACTATCCCATGATGGATAAGACTGTGTACATTATATGAAAGAAAGTATATTCATGGTGAGCTTGAGTAAACAAATTTATTTGCAGCCTGGACTTAAACTCTGAGACTGTGTCGGAGTCCAGAAGACTAATTGGAAGGCTGTTCCATAACTGTGGGGCTTTGTAGAAGAAGGGCGGGTGTACCAAAGTCTATATTCTAATGATTCCTGCCCAAGCGTTTAAATACACAGCCACTAATCATCCCAATCTCTCATTCCATAACAGGGTAGAAACCAAACAAAGGGGAAACGAGTGTGAAAGGGTGCAAATGTATTCACACCCCTACAATATAGGCATCAGGTTAAGAAACGTCATAAAATATCAAACTAAACACAACTTGGAATCAGATGGTGTTAAAATCGCCAGTCCACAAACAGACTTTCATGTGTAGGAAAGTGGCTTTGTCATGTAAACATTAGACCTAATGTACTTCCTGTCAACCCCTTCCTATGAGGTCACCTTCGAGCTACCTTACAAGTTAAAGAAATAAACACTGTGTGTCATGCTATAAAATAATCAGTGATGAATTCATGTGATGAATCAGTTACTGTTACCACCCTGAAATAAACACAGGGCATTAGGCTAAGTCTGTGGAATTAGACAAACATCAGCTCAGGGCTTGTCAACAGGCAGGCTGACGTCCAGATGTTGATCCAGTGAAGTATTTGAGCATTAATGTAAAACCTAACCCTTCACGGATTCTGTATCAGATCCTCAATGGAAGTTTATCCCAACACGTACATTTAAAGTATGTAAAATATTTAGATGAAAGCAGCTCACCGAGGAAGGGATGAGTTTCGACAGAATACAGCTTCATTTCATTTCATTTACCTTCACTTGTGTGATTCAGGATGTGATGACATGGCTCGTGAAAAACAGAAATTGACGATGAGGACAGGATTATGTCAGAGAGTGGACTTTTATCATTGTGAAATATTGACACTAGTGATATTTTTAGTAATTAAATCTTTCAGTCCTTACACTAATCACAATTATGCTGAGTAACATGTTTTTGTAATTGTATCTGTCTTAGAAACATCACATATATTTTTTATTTTATGAAACCAAGGTATTAAAAACAGGAAAAGGCCACTGATGGTTAAAGATGCCGTGTGTGTGTGTGTGTGTGTGTGTGTGTGTGTGTGTGTGTGTGTGTGTGTGTGTGTGAGAGAGAGAGAGAGAGATGG
>JAFFST010045829.1:9928-27029 GCA_022414735.1 Noturus placidus | reverse complement strand
CTTCTAAAGATGATGCACAAGAAAGCCTGTAAACAGTTTGCTGAAGACAAGCAGACTAAGGACATGGATTACTGGAACCATGCCCTGTGGTCTGATGAGACCAAAATAAACTTATCTGGTTCAGATGGTGTCAAGATTGTGTGGCGGCAACCAGGTGAGGAGTACAAAGACAAGTGTGTCTTGCCTACAGTCAAGCATGGTGGTGGGACTGTCATGGTCTGGGGCTGCATGAGTGCTGCCGGCACTGGGGAGCTACAGTTCATTGAGGGAACCATGAATGCCAAAATGTACCGGGACATATTGAAGCAGAACATGATCCCCACCGTTCGGAGACTGGGCCACTGGGCAGTTTTCAAATTATGGGGTAGTTAGTTAAAGGTTATTTTCCCCCCAGTGAGGCATCAGCTCCCATTAAACAAAAAACGCTGATGTTTCGCAGAGTAACTTACGGATAATTTATTAACCATTCCTTATGTATTGCAAACATTAATTATCTTTTGTTTTATTTTAATGATAACAATGAAATTAAGTCCAACTTTATAAAGTGAATGTCTCTTGTTTCTCTTTCATTTTTTGGCCATTCACCAACAAGACACATTCTCAATGCTGTTGCTGCACCAAAGATGATTATTTTCCATTAATAGCACATACAAAGTGTTTTATTCAACTCATACCACAGCAATTTATGGAAGCCATAAGTGGCCATGCAATATTATATTTTTTTTCTTGCTTGTTTTCTTGTGATCTCGACAATTTCCTTGTGTTCTCAGCATAACAAAAGTTGTTTTCTCATGATCATGACTTAATTTTCTCATGATCTTTACATAAAAAAGCTGTTTTATCACAGTGTAAATCTTATGCCTTGTAAATGGGACTGGTGTTGAATGCACATTGGCGATCACCATCATAAATTTTATAATTGCCTGATGAAGAGATGGACTTTATCTCCGCATTAACAGAGAGGGGTGTCCCCTTCTCAAGTGTCGGACATTAATGTGGAAGTCGTTAATCACTGGCAGACACAGAGCTAGCTCAACTTGAGTGAGTCCCTGATAAACGTAAAAACTAATTTGTTCATCCAGGGTGCTGTGGTATTGAGGCTTTTGATATATCCAGAACAATAAAGTCATGATCACAAGAAAACAAGACAGAAAATTTCAATAATGCATGGCTGCTTAGGGCTTTCATAGCAATTTGCCAACTACAGCATTACACATTTTAATTTCTGCCAGGTCATACTATTTATCCATTTACAGTTATATTTAACTTGTTAGTTCCTGTTATTATAGAAAATATCTATGAAGTGTAATCAAAATTTATGATGAACATTTAGATTTATTACTTAAGCATAATCTATATGTATAATCAATATTTAGTGGCATAATCTAAATCCATAGAACACATTTTGATCAAGGTATATTCTAAAGATGTATTGCGTTAGATGAATTCTGTGTCTTACTGTACAATAATTGTTCTTCTGTATCAGCAAGCACGTTTTTGCACAGCAATAAATTGGCATTAGATATTCACTTTTGTAAGTAAATAACCTTGAGGCCAGATACCAATTAAGGTGTAAGGAGAGGGCCTCATGAAGGGAGGTAGATATCAGCTAGGACAACAGATAGAAACAGACAGATGCTCATTGAGGCATAAGAAGGGAGTGTTGGTCAAGGTCAGGACTCTGTCTGAGTGAAACATTTTTGTAAAAAAGAAACCTTGTCCTCATAAAAAAAAAAAAAACCACCTACGATGAGTACGCTGTGAAGAAAAGTATAAAAAGTTCTGTGTGTTTGCATATTTGAGACTTTCTGCAGACTGTCTCACTTTATTGTAGATATAAAGTTTATTTACTTTTTGACATCTATTAACCCTCTGTCTCTGACATTTTTCTTTGAAAAGCTGGACAAAATAGTAAAAAGCACATTTTGACTATTTGATTCATGCAATGTTGAACAAAATGGCAAAAGAAATGGAAAAAATGCAAAAAAACGTGTTCGGTATTCGGCCTTCAGCGTTCGGCTAAGTTTTTCATTATATTATGTTTCGGCCAAAAATTTTCATTTCGGTGCATCCCTATTTTTCAACATAATGAATTTGGTTAAAAAGGTCTTACCCAGTAACACACTATGCCAAAGTTGAAAGAAATTCCATAAATGATGAGGAACAAGGTGATTGAAATATATGAGCCTGGGAAGAGTTACAAAGCTTTTTCAAAGGCTCTGGGACTCCAAAGCTCCACAGTGAGAGCCATTATCTCCAAATGGAAAAATTTGACACAGACCTAAGGGCAACATCAAAGGACCTACAGGATCCTCTTGCATCAGTAAAAGTCACTGTTCATGACTCCACTATCAGAAAGACACTGGGCAAAAATGGTATCCATGGAAGTGTGGTGAGGCAAAAACCCCTGTTAGCCCAGAAGAACATTAAGGCTCATATGAATTTTGCAAAAACACACCTTGATGATCCTCAAGCCTTTGGGAGAATGTACTGTGGATTGATGAATCAAAAGTGGAACTGTTTGGAAGACAGGGGTCCCATTACATCTAGCATAAACCAAACACGAATTCCACAACAACAATGGTCAAGCATGGTGATGGTGTGGGGATGCTTTGCTGCTTCAGAGCCTGGGTAACTTGCAATAATTGAGGGAAACATGAATTCTGCTCTCTACCAGAAAATCCTAAAGGAGAATGTCCGGTCTTCAGTCTGTAAGTTGAAACTCAAGTGCAACTGGATTATGCAGCAAGACAATGATCCAAAGCATAGGAGTAACTCCTAGAAGAAAGTGAAAGACTGATCTTCAGTTATCGGAAGTCTTTGATCGCAGTTATTGCTGATAAATGTGGCACAACCAGATTCACAACCAGGGGAAATTCATTTTTCAGATTGGTGATAGGTGTTGGATAACTTTTTTGTATTGCATCAATAAAATAAATAAATAAACAAATAATAAATAAAAACCCTATTGTGTGTTTACTCAGGCAGCCTTTGTTTTATGTTTATATTGATCTAAAATAATAATAATAATAATAATAATAAACTTTATTTCATAGAGCGCCTTTAAAAGCAGCTTCTCAAAGCGCTGTACATAAAATCATAGTACACAGAAAATATACAACAATAAAAGTTAATAAGAGCTAAAATGATTTTGTAATGTAATCAGAGAAAGAACTCTGAACTACAGTTCCCAGCATCATAGTCACATGTCCACCTGCACCTGAATCACATAGTTTGCACTGCATTCTTTGTCTTAAATTTAACTTTCTTTGCCATTGTCCCTGTTGCTGTGTTTTGGTCTTTGGTTTATGTTTATTCTTAGCCTTAGTGTTTTGTTGCTAATTCACAGTTCTTGTTTCGTGTTTGGTTGTGCTATATATTAAAGATATTTTACACTTGCATGCATCTCCACCTTGGAATCGTTACAGGTTTAGTATGAGATATACACAAAAACAGAAGAAATGTGTCAAATACTTTTTCACAGCACTGTACCAAAAAAGGCCCTGTGAATGAGTTATTACCATAAAATAATGTCATGTATCAAGAGACTCTGTACTCCAGTTCCCATCAGCCACTGCGGGGAACTCATATCACATGATCACCTGCACCTGATTCATGTTTTGGGTAATGAGCACACAGGTTTATATATAGCCGTTGTCTGCATTATGTCTTTGTCTTTCGCCATCTTAGACTTCTGTCTCTATGTTATGGTGTTTAGCCTTGGGTTACGTTGTTTTGTTTCATGCCACAGTATCTTTGGTAATTGTCTTTGTTTTGTTGTTTGTTTGTTTATATAATAGATAATGTTTAAAAATCTGCGCCTGCATCCGTCTTAACCTCCGAACTGTTACAGACCGAAAGACCTTATCATGGATGCAGTTGATTTTTTTCAGTTTCCAAGAAGCCATGTAAAAAGGAGGAGCCTTCCAACCAGGCTGGAACCATCTCCCGCCCTCCCTCCCCTCTTTCTCGCAACGAGCCGCTCGTGTTTGGGTGGTACTACTTGCCACACCGACAGGACATTCAGCCTGCCCGCTCATCTGTGGATGTTGCTCTGTCTCCTGTTTGCCTCAAGGACTCCCCTCTTTCTCACGACAAGCCGCCCGTGTTTGGGTGGGACTACTTGCCACGCCGACGGGATGTTCAGCCTGCCCGCTCATTTGAGGATGTCGCTCTGCCTTCATGTTTGGCTGAGGAAGTCGCTCTGCCTTCATGCTTGGCTGAGGTCGTCGCTCTGCCTTCATGTTTGGCTGGGGTTGTCCCTCTGCCTTCCTGCTCGGCTGAGGTCGTCGCTCTGCCTTCTTGCTCGGCTGAGGTCGTCGCTCTGCCTTCTTGCTCGGCTGAGGTCGTCGCTCTGCCTTCCTGCTTGGCTGAGGTAGTCTCTATGCCATCCTGCTTCGCGGAGGATGTCGCACTGCCTCTATGTTCCGCTGTAGACTTCGTTCCTTTTCCTTGCTGCGTGCCATGTGTCACTCCCCCTTCCTGCTCCCTCGCTCCTCTCCCTGGCCTCACGGAGACCCTCGCTCCTCTCCCTGGCTTCGCGGAGAACCACGCTCCTCTCCCTGGCCTCGCAGGGGACCTCGCTTCGTTTTCCTGTTCCGCTGAGTTCAGCGCTCTGCTTTCCTGCTCTGCTGTGGACGATGCTCTGCTTTCCTGCACTTCTGTGTATGTCCTTCTGCCTCCCTGCTCCGTTGTGGAAGCCGCTCTATCTCCTGGTTCTTCTGGGGACGTTTTGCCCAGAGGGCCTGGTACGCCGGACAGAGGGGATGTCTGATTGGGGGTGGGTTCTGTCATGTATCAAGAGACTCTGGAGTCCAGTTCCCATCAGCCACTGCGGGGAACTAATGTCACATGATCACCTGCACCAGATTCATGTTTTGGTTAATGAGCACACGGGTGTATATATAGCTGTTGTCTGCATTATATCTTTGTCTTTCGTCATCTTAGACTTCTAAGATGTCACAGTGTTTAGTCTCGGGTTACATTGTTTTGTTTCATGCCACAGTATCTTGCGTAGTTGTCTTTGTGTATTTTGTTTTGTTGTTTGTTAGTTTATATAATAGATAATGTTTTAAAATCTGCACCTGCATCCGTTTCAACCTCCGAACTGTGACAAATAATAGAAAGTCCATTAATATAAACCTGAGATTTGACTTGCAGCCAGAACTGCTGTAATAAAAAATAAATTAATTAATGCCTTCTGACCAATCCGATTCAAGTATTCACCAGTGCTGTGATATAACATGAAATAAAGGTGCATGCTATAAATTTACATAATGTATGTTGACCCCTCTTCCAATTCTTGCCAGCGAACAACAAGACATTGTAAGGTAAAGGCTCTGAATAAGTGTGTTGTAAAACAGACCTAATCTGCGGAAATGTTGAAGAAACCCTTCTCAATGCCTTGTCTTACCATTTTTGCTTCTACTATCAATGTTTGTTGAGTAAATAAATAAATATACTGTTTTTTTTGTTGTTGTTTCGAGTTCATTGGACCATGATCTCTCTGATCAGTCAGGCCTATCGGTCCTCCATGTACAACCTGGCAATAGTCATGTGACCCATCCATCTGGCCATTAATGACTTACTGCTCTCACAACACAACTGCTTTTATATTGCCATCATCACTGTGTAGTTGCTTGTAGTGATGCGCTACATCACCTGTAGCACACAAGTTTGCACACACCCAAGGTGTGTCTGTGACACACCATTATCAGTGACTGAGAAGGTGCATATAAATATATTAGTGGGTGTAATAAATGCAAACCAGGTGGATTATTTATTCCATCAACCCCCCCTTTCCCCACCCACCCTCCGCGAAATGCCTTTGGAGGATAAAGTGAAAGTGGATAGACTGAGCATACATTGCTCAAAGTACAATCTACATAAAAGGACAGACGGCAGACCCGTGAGGCTAGTGTTTTGGGGCTTGAAAGTAAACATTTTCTGTTTGGTATTCAGAAGACCCATGGCATTTCAAAAAACTGTCTCTGTCATCAAGCTCTGCAAACTTACCATGCTCTTGTTTTCGCTTTAAATCTATGATATAATGATTTTCAAAACTGATGAAACTCAACACAAATGCCTGTGGATTCACAAGGGGATTTCTGCATTGTGCCACGAGACTGCAATTCATTTCTTAATAAACAATCAAAGGCCATCTGCATGCAAATGGGTTAATAAATCTAATATAGCCTATTTCAATAAGCTTCTCCGGAACAATCTTTATTAGATCTCGCCAAATCTGCCCCGCCGTCTCACATAACAAACCGATGCTGTTATATTTGGTTTTCATTTAATCGTGAATATTTGATTTACTCTCCTTAAAGCGATTATGCTTGCATTTCTCGACACCAGCTTGTTCATCAGTTAAATAAACAAATGCTTCCCAGAAAGCTGTCACTTCACCGTAAAATATATAACTCTCCGGGACCGCATACAAACACTGTTTACAGTAATCTGTTAAGAGAATAGATTCGCTTTTCTAGTACAACCAAATAATCATTACAAATCATGACTATTTTGATGGAAAGCTTTGATTTCATTTCATTTCATTGTTTACAGAATACTCTGTAGGAATGTGGTGCATATTTACATACAGCTTTCACTGGTCACTATTATTATTGTATGTGCACACCTTTTATTAATACGTAAAATGTTCACTGGCTAACTCATTCATAATTTTCATGAAATATATGATTACAGTTATTGCTAACAATTTTAGGCCAGTGGACACTTAAAGGTTGAAATCAACCCTTATTTATACAACTGGATTTTATTCTGGAAAGCATGAACCAATTTGCATTTCTTTAGACTTATCCCCTATATATATAAAACAATAATCAATGACAAATATAGAATAGATAGAGAAGTATCAGTTTATTCTCCCTGTGCCAATATCAATACAAATGTTTCTCATCCGTTCAGAATTTGTGGGCCTAGTTAAAAGTATATAAATCGATATATAACCATTCTTATTTATAACCATGAATGAATCCATCCATCTATACCGCTTATCCTTCACTTCAGGGTCAAGGGGGAACCTGGAGCATATCCCAGGGAGCATGGGGAACAAGGAGGGGTACACCCTGGACAAGGTGCCAATCCATCGCAACGCACAATCGCACACCCATTCATACACTCTGGACATGCCAATCTTGCCCATGCATGCCTTTGGACTGGTGGAAAAGACCAAAGTACCTAAAGGAAACCCCCGCAACATGGGGAGAACATGCAAACTCCGGTGGGAATCAAACCCCCCATTTGCATTACAATTTATATTATTGACCACAACTTGAGTGAAAAGAGTCTAAAAGCTTTATAAATAACTTCATACCATAGTGTATAAATATTTGTCTCAATGCACATAACAGTCACCAGTCTTACCAAAACGTTTTATTTTTTGGTTCAATGAAGTAGACTGACTACATTAAACTGATAAACTAACTAACTAACAAAACATAAGCAGTCTAACCTTTAATAAGATTACAAACTTAAATTTAGGAACAATAAAAATAATGGAGGAATACTTAGGGGTGGAACGACAGTCTGAGATTTCAGCTCATGTATTGTAGGTATAAGTAATTAAGAAATTAAGAAATGCAGTCAAACTGCAGGATATTATACACAGGTTACCATGGTTGTTGGTAAGGGAAGTATTTATTTATATTGCAAAATTTGTGTTCAAATTAGAGACAACTTTTCCACTCTCCTTATACTCAAGAGGACCTGTCGGTTTGGTGACTTTATTCCTTTTCCTATTAGCTTCATTGTAGTTACCAAATCATTTATAGTTGTTAATAATATGGCCAAGTCAGGGCTTTAAAGTTATGGTTTTCATTTTTGTTCTGCATTCACATTTACATTTACATTTATTCACTTAGCAGACGCTTTTATCCAAAGCGACTTACAAATGAGATTTTATGCTTGGTATTGGACACCTCATAGATATTAAATAGTTAATTCTAATTTATAGTGCTAGAGTTGGCATGGCTTACTGACAGGAACTTTATTTCTATGTTAGCAAAGTCCTTGTTTTTTTTTTTTTTTCATTTTTGTTTATTCATGTACAGTACATGAATTTGCTTTTAGCTAATATATCTGTTAACGAAATAGATGCAGACAATATAACAATGTATGTCGAATAGTAATGTCCATTAACTGGATTTTGAGCTTTCCTCAATATCATAAATGTAATGATTTCTCTATTTTGACTTGAAATAGACAAACATTCAGAAGAACCGTTGCCATTTTATGACGAAACAGTTGGTACCAGTTAAGTGTTCTGCATCAATAATTTAATTAAGCATATTCATTTAGTAGACCATCAGTATTCATAATTCATATAAAGCTTAAATTGCTGTAAAGTTGCTGTAAACTGTTGCACTGCACTTTTAGATGCAGTGTGCCACCAGAAAAAGAGCTGAAAGTTGAGACACAATCTTTCTGCCTGAAGACACAGCAAATGTAATCTGTAGTCATGCAGTTGGCCATATTTTCTCTTAATAGGAAACACAGAGTCAAGAAATGACCATCATATCTCAACCTTTAAATATTTAGCGCATCTCCCTGAGCCATGTTCCTTGCTGTTCAGAATCAATGAAAGCCGAGACGGCCTGCAGCTCTTTGCCCGCCCAGCATCCCTATAAAGCACAGCCCTTTATGAGGCCTTATGTGGGCCACTACACAGTCCAATTTCCAGTAATCTCTGAAGAGATATAGAAATCATGAATCTTTTAGATGCCAGAAAAACTCACAGGTATCAGATACTGGGCAGAATGGCATTTGGCATGATTTGGTGTGGCCAAAAGAGGTTCTGCAAATGAATACTGTAAGTTTATACAAATGCCCTGATGTAAGTAAGGCATTTTGCTTACTTTAATATGCAAACTAAATGCAAACTTGATAACACCTGCATGCTAATTTACTAATAGGGTCTATGAAATAAGCAAATGAATGCCTCTTTTCTATTCTGCTGGTTTCGCATGTTCTTCTTAGGCTATGTATTTTGGGGTATTGCTACCTAAATGTACACAAAAACGGGCTAGGGTCAATGATAATAGATTGATTTAGCACCTGTAATGTAATTTAATGCAACCTGATAGCCACTTAATGATAATGATTGCTTTTATAAAAATTGAAAGGCAGGTATTAAATTTGCATAAGCAAAAAGTAGTACGCCAGAGGAGTAGTATGTCTGAATTCTCAGTAAGCGAGAAACAGTAGGCGAGAAATACCTGGATGGCGTACTGTTTCCAGCGAGATTTTGCAGCATGCAACCAATGGACACTACGTGAGTCAAAAATCCCGTAATGCAATGAGACTGGTGTGGACAAACTCAGAAAAATTAAATCCCAGAAAACAGCGTGTCGGCTCTTTCTAAGTGTAAGTATTAAACCTTAGTTAAACAGGACTTGTTTAACAATACCCAAATAAATTGTTGTTTAAGGTTTAAACAAGAACAGCGTTTGAAACCTTTTTGTGATCTCCATCATGCCTTAGCAAGCTAATGGTAACGAATTTCTTGAGCCTGTTAGCAATTCCCACATTAATTACAAACTTTCCTTTGTCCTTTAAGAGTTTTGTGTTTACGATGACGTCGAAGGTCACCTGACAATGGCGGATGTAGTATGTCTGGGATTGTATTCATACTAAACACACATACTGATTAGTATGTACTGTTTCAATGGCTGTGCAGTAGGTACTGCATCAAATGTAGTCCACACCATCACAGTATGTGATTTTGGACAAGCTATGGTGGACATTGACATGTTTGGTGTGGCGGAACTCCAATGAGCTGGGTCAGAGCACTGACCTCTGACCCCACCGAACACCTTTGGGATGAATTGGAATGCTAACTGTGAACCATCTATATTAATGCTCATGGTTTTGGAATGGGATGTCCAACAAGCTCATCTAAGTCTGATGGTCAGGTGTGTACATACTTTTGTCCATATAGTGTATGTCTCAGGATTTTAAAATATACAATTAAATTTTATTTGTATAACGCTTTTAACAGCAGACATTATCACAAAGCAGCTTTACAGAAATATGTAAATTAAGGAAATAAATTATAATTTTATAAATTTATACCTAAATAATAATTTTAAACAATTATGGTTTCATATAAGATAGTGAACACACTTTCACACCTCTGATGACAACAGCATTTATAAAAATCCTGTGAAAAAGTTTTTATTCACTTATTACTTATTGAAATTTATTTACATAACATTACATTTACAGAACAAACCTTCGCATGTGCACTCTGTCATATCCTATTGTAAAACATTAATTTTTTTTCTCACTGACATTTCTCACAGCCTTTAATCAGCATAATTATGCATACATAGAAGTTTTAAATGAGAAGTTTTAGTTTACTTTTCCAGGGAGGCTGTTTGGTATCAGAACTTACCATAGAGGACATTTAGCACATGCAAAAAACATCATTTTCTTCACCTACATTAAAACTAAAATAATTTGTGCAATTTTTCGTGTAATTCACCTGAAAATTGCATGCACAAATAATCAGATTTCACACACAAATTAGAGCTATTTATTTGGGATCTTGGTCATCCTCATGTGGCCTCATAGCCACATATGTTGTGTGTTTAATGATAGCTGCAGTGTGAGAATGTCCACAAGGAAAGACTGCTTACCAGGGATGCAAATTATTAATCGATGATCGACTAATTGTCTCTAATAATTTAATTGATAAAACTTATCAATGGTTGATTAAGCAAGGTCATCATTAGAGTGTGTAGTTTTGAGGTGTGTGCCAGCTCATGCACAAAACACGCAGCAGACACAAGAGGTAAAATGAAGCGAGCGTGCTGTAGTTACATTTGGGATAATTTTAAATTAAATGGCGATACTGTTAACTGCAAACTTTGTGATTGAGTTTTAAAATACAACAAGCACCATGATATACCAACAAAAAAAAACTCAACAACGAGCACCATAATATACCATTTGAAAAGGTGCATCCAACAGCCTTTGTGACAGGATATGAAACTACACAACCAACAATAAGCTCCACAGGCAGAAGAAATAACTGAACGACTGAGTAAAATGATTGCAAATAGCATGTTGCCTATCAGTGTCATCGAAGGTGATGCATCATGGTTTTTGAGAGTTGATTTCATTCAGTTGGTCTACAACATTTCATCAAGAATTGATTCTGAAATGGATTAGCATCTAACAGGTACATTTAGCTCAAAAACATGTAATACACACAGTAAATAATGAAATAAAAAAAAAATAAATAAATAAAAAAAACTTCATTTGTGTGAGGAAGCCGGTGTTTTGAGTGGGATTTTCACACCCTGTCATGCCAGTGACTATATGCCACTGCAGTAGACACATCTTGCTGTATTAAGGTTAACGATTAATTGCTTAATTGATCATGCATTTAAATGACGATCGATCACGGGAATTTGTGTAAATTGACATCCCTACTGCTAACACATTGCAAACAGATACACTATCAAAGTATGTGTGGACACACACAAAACAAGATGAAAGAAGAAGAAGAAAAAAACATCTATTCGACAGCAGGATCATTGCATGGTTGGTTGTCAGATTAATGACCCACCACGGACTTGTGAAATCAAAATATTCATGTAACAGAATGTAACAGAGTACAAAATATTCATGTAATGTATGTGTGTTTATTTTTATTTGGTCATGCCAATTATATGTCATGGCAAAGAGATGCGCATTGTGCTCAGTCTTCTCAGATCTACAGAGGGGAAGCATGGAAAGAGGTTTCGTGTGAAATAGAGGTAACACAGAACTAATGTCAGCCTGTCAATATTTCATAACAAGCCCTGGCCCCTCAGTTTCAAACCACTTCTTTTATTTCTTTTTTATCCACTGTGCACTTTGGGGGGAAAAGTTGCTAACAAAGACTTCTGAGCAGTGTTTTGAAGCCGGACGACGCTCCTGAGGGAACGCTCAACCTCTGTGACTGGGGAAATCGATGGTGATAGGGCGGCATTGTGAATGTGTGCAGCCTCCGTTTTAATGAGGAAAGAGCAAGAGAATCAGAGGAAGAGAAAAAGAAATAAAGGAACGTCAGAAAAGAGGGCTTCATGGCAGGGGGAAGGGTTGTGAGAGAGGAATCAGAAACCCATATATGAACCCCAAAAAGAAACATGAGAAATTTGTAACACTTTAATTGAAGGGTAATTTGAAGGGTATTGGAGTTTTATAACACATTCGTAACACCATATAAATGTTTTATATTAGTTAATTTATCAATTTGTAATTTATCAATTTGTATAGCGCTTTTTACAATGGTACATTGTCTCAAAGCAGCTTTACAGAAATATCATTTTTACATTTACAAGCGACTTACTAATGAGAGCACATTCACACACCAATAGTAGCAGAGCTGCCATGCAAGATGCTAGCTTGCCATTGGGGGCAACTTAGGGTTCAGTGTCTTGCCCAAGGACACTTCGGCATGGGATCACCCGGGCCGGGATTCGAACCGCCAACCCCACGGTTAGTGGATTAGTGGACAACCCGCTCTACCAACTGAGCCACAGCCGCCCTACAGTTACATTAGTGACATTAGTTATTGTATGTAGTGTGAATTTGCCTTTACATGAGAGCAAGAAGAAAAGAGTAGAAATCGTATAAGAAATTATCTATGAAGTATACACTCACTCGCCTCTTTAATAATAACATTTGTACACGTGCTCATTCATGCAGAAATCCAATCAACCAATCATGTGGCAGCAGTGCAATGCATAAAATGACACAAATACAGGTCAAGAGCTTCAGTGAATGCTCACTTCAAACTTTAGAATAAGGAAGAAAAATTATCTCGGTGACTTTAACCTTGGCATGGTTGTTGGTACCAGACTGGCTGGTTTGAGTATTAAAGGAACTGCTGATTGGGGTTTCACTATATAATTTCCACACATGATGCAAAAAAACAAACAAAAAAGAAACAAAAAACATTCAGTGAGCAGCAGTTCTGCAGGCAGAAATGCCTTGTTGATGAGAGTGGTCAAAGGAGAATGGCCAGATGGAATTGAGAAAAGAAGACTATATCCAGTTCCACTCCTGTTAGGAGTGTATATCTCAGTGAATCTGAGGGTATAGTAGGCTCACCAAAACTAGATTAGTTTAGAAAAAGTACCTGATCTGATGAATCTCAATTTCTGCTGTGACATGCAGATGGTAGGGTCAGAATTTGGCATCAACAACATAATCCATGGACCCAACCTGCCTTATGTTCACAGTTCAGGCTAGTGGAGGTAGTGTAATGGTGTGGGGAATGTTTTCTGGGCATCCATTGAGCCCCTTAATACCAACTGTTTGAATGCCAAAGCCTATCTGAGTATGTTTGCTGACTATATGCATCCCTTTATGGCCACAAATTACAATGGCTACTTTTGGAATGCACCATGACACAAAGCACAAGTCTTCTCAAACTGGTTCCATAAACACGTTAATCAGTTCAGAGTAATTCATTGGCCTTCCCTGTCACCAGATATAACCTCAACAATGCTCTTTTAGGATGTGGTGTAACAGTAGATTTGCAGCATGAATGTGCAGTTAACAAATCTGCACCAATTATGTGATGTTATCATGGCAACATGGATCCAAAGCTCAACGAAATGTTTCCAAACATTGTGGAATCCTTGCCATGAAGAACTGAGGCTGTTCTGAGGGTAAGGGAGGGTCATACCCAGTATATGGGTATACTAATAATATGGGCGGTGAGTGAATATTATATTCTTATTCACTTGTCTGAGGCATGGGCTTCGTTAATAAGTGAAATAGTGGTTCATCGCAGTGTAATAAAGTCACATAATTAATACAAATGATAGTCACTTCATATAAACTACTGAATTCCTCCAGGATGGTTTGAAATTTTTTTTACAGAATGCGTATGAATGTGTCATACAGCACCAATGTAGGAGCAATTCAAATAAAGTGATGCCCTTCAACTTTATTAAAATGCTAGCAATCACTTCACCCTCTCTCTGTCTACACCAAATGGCAGTGCTGGGTTACGCAAGTGGCAGGAGCTGTAAGGAAGTGTGCAGTCTTAGCCGGCTTTCTGCTTAAAACCTCTGTATCATTCATGCAACATACATGTTCTCTCACCCTTGAGTAGGTTTGCAACTTGCACTTCACACAAGCTGTCCATACATCAAGCAAGGCTCGACAGAGCCAGTTAGCATGTGGGCAACAATAGAGACCCCAGGGCCTTCAGCATGCCATCGGAGCTGATTTGAGGTCAGAACTGAGGTCTCATCGTCAATCCAGCAATGACATATGGGAATTCTGATGTGTAACAACAGACTCTTTTTGAGCTACATTATTCAAGACTTCCTCTATATCCCACATAATGCAACACAACAGCCCCGTGATGGACAAGTGCAGTGTGTCTAACATTTACAAATGTGTAGAACCCCCTTCTGGTTTTGGGATGGTTTGGGATACAAAAAATAATAAAAAAAAAATACAATCTGCGCAGTATTAAATGGAAAACAATGGAATGGATCGATTCAGCTTGATGCTAAGCAGTTACTGTTGCCTCCCTAAAGTTGATTATTTTCTATAACAGCAAATTTCAAAGTGTTTTATTCCTCTTTTACCACAGCAATTTAATTTTATATTTATTAATGAAAAGCATTTCAGGATTTCTAACAACATATAGTTAGATTTGATGTTTGAAGTAGAACATTCATGACACAAGTTAGCTTCTTCTTGCTCTCTCTCTCGCTCTCTCTCGCTCTGTCTCGGGGTAAATTGCTATTGCTTTTTTTTATATCACAGGATCATAACTTGTAAGACATGGGAAATGCAATTGCAAATGGACTTTGTGTTTCCATTTGAAATTTGGCAGACACTGTACGTTTGTGTAAATGAAAATGCAAACGGTAATACATGATTTGCATTTTCATTTTCATTATATCACAATTTATGCGTCCACAACAAGGAAAAGCAATTGCAAATACAGTTTGCAACTGCTTTTGAAAATTGTCCGCAAAACACCATACAGAAGACCTTGCAAAGTGTAGTTCAAATATATTTGCTATGGTCTGACTAAGCCCTGGTGTAGAGGTGCTGTGGGAGCATCACTAGTTTAATGCATATGGAGCTCAGCTGCATTAAACATGTCCCAGACTTAATTTACTCTTTTAGAGCACAGCTGGACACCCCGGCACTTCCCCCGCTATCCACGATCCCTCCAAGCACTTCTGCTGACATCTTATATAGTTTCCTGTCTTCGAGCCTAATGCAATTTGGTGGGCGCACTACCACTGTGCACACAGCACCAAAGACTTTAGGGTACATAAGCTTTCTTCATTAAAACAATATTTGCAATGCAGTAATGAAAGCCAATTGCATTAATAATATATTACAGTACTTTTAATGCTTCCCTTCAGTGCCGGGAAAAAGTAGCCCCATGTGGATGGCAGTAATTACAACGAGATTTAGCGCACATAATTGCAACTTTACAATTACTTGAATATAACTGTTATTCAAGCCTGCTATGAAGCCGGTGAGTTAATTGTTGGCCGTTATTTTTGTTGTTTTTGATTTTGTTGTTTGCTCCTAAAAACAAAAGAGCAATAGCTTCTTTTCACACTCACAATTTTCTAACTATGCTTAATGCCATATTAATGAGTAATCCAGCATACAACACCAAGTTCGAAAAAGTTGAGGCAGTATGGAAAATGCTAGTAAAAACAAAGAGGAGTGATTTGTACATGTACTTTGTCTTATATTTAGCAAAATAACTTAAAAAGACTATAAAGGTATTTGATGTTTACCTAATAGATGTTTTACTCTATAGTTTTTTGCACACAACAGGTTCCAAAAAAGTTGACACAGGGGCAATTTATGACTAATAGCTGTGTGACAAGTATTATAGACATAAGAAGGTGATGTAAAACAGGTGAGGCATTCGTCTAATCAAAGTATATAAGGGGCCTCCAAAAAAGGCCTAGTTCAGATGGGTCGAGGCTCACCTATCTACCAACGGATGCGTCAGTGAATAATCCAACACTTTGAGAAAAACATTCTCCAAAGACAAATCGGTAGGATTTTGGACATTTCACCTTCTACAGTGCACAATATAATTGAAAGATTCAAGGAATCCAGTCAAATCTCTGGTTAAGCAGAAAACTAATTCTGAATATGCGTGATCTCCAATCCCTCAGGTGTCAATGTCTTAAAAACCGTCATTAGTCTGTAATGGATATCCTGACATGGGCTCAGGAATACGTTGGTTTACTTTGGTCATTCAACACCGTTCAACGCTGCATCAGCAGATACAAATTAAGGCTTTACTATGCAAAGCAAAATCCATACATCAAACACTGTTCAGAAGCACCGCCGACTTCTCTGGGCTCGGTCTCAGCTGAAGAAATACATAATACATAATGGATGAATGGGGTAACTTGCTAAACTTAACCAACTCATGTCTTCAGCTCCCAAACGCTTAATAAGTGTTATTAAAATAAAAGGTGACGTTACACAGTGGTAAATAATCGACTATCCCAACGTTTTTGGAGTGTATTGCAGTCTTCAGATTTGAGATGAGTGTATATTTTCAAAAATAAATTAAATTTACAAAGTAAAACATCAAATAATGTTTTAATAACGTGTTTTTCAATATAGTACAGGGTGAGTTGAATTTTTAAATAACTAATTTTCCATACTGTCCCAACTTTTTCGGAATTGGGATTGTAGAAGTAAATAAGACAGCAAATGTTGGACTATAGCTGCAATACAACACTGTTGGACTATAGCTACACAACACTGTTGAATTGAGTTAAAGCAGAGACCTGGCTTGGATAGTTAGGGATCTACAACCTGACAAGCACGCTGGAATTGTGATGGCATTGATCGCAGTATTAGCATGAACGTTGAAGCTCTGGAAGCAGATCTGTTTGAAAAACCTGGACAGACCAAAGGATTAAAGTGTGGCTGCATTGTCTTTTTAGGTAGAGATAGATGAAGTGAGGGCTAAATCACAATGGTGCCACAATGCAGAGGTAGTTGAATAGTATTGTGGATAACTGTTAACCAAAGTAAAAAAAAAACAAAAAACAAAAAAAACAAAACAAAA
>JAFFST010045827.1:75225-85770 GCA_022414735.1 Noturus placidus | reverse complement strand
ATTTTTCAGTTTTTTATTTGTTGAAAAAGTTTGAAATATCCAATAAATTTCGTTCACTTCATGATTGTGTCCCACCTGTTGTTGATTCTTCACAAAAAATTACAGTTTTATATCTTTATGTTTGAGGCCTGAAATGTGGCAAAAGGTCGAACAGTTCAAGGGGACCGAATACTTTCGCAAGGCACTGTAAAAGTAATAGGTTCATTCCACTATTTTTGACCACTAACGATCGACACATGATCCGAAACGTAGCAACATTGAACAGTCTGCACAATCACATCGTCATCTCTCAGGGAAAGGTTTGTTTACTGATATACTGTACATGAATTAATTACTTAATTACCGTATAAATCATACTGTCTTGCTTAAACAGTTAAAAAAAAAAAAGATTCCAACATACTTTTCACTCTTCACAGATAAACATTATAAGACGGATATTTATATATTTGGTTTACACAAATATTTGGATAAACTTTGATTTGCATAAACAAATGTAATTTTTTCTGGAAGGTTTCAATAAAAGAAATAAAATAAAAACTAAAGAGTATCAGCAATCAACAATTAAAGATAACAACAATGTAGGATCAGATATCAGAGAAATCATGTTGGATATTGGATCCTTTAACAAAAGGCAAAGATTTGAAAAATAAATGTATTTTTGGAAATGGAAATGTTTACATATCAAAAGATTTGGCTGGCTTTTCTTTTGTTAGGATGGATTTTATTACAACGCAAATTCCTAAAAAGTTGGGATGGTATGGAAAATCCTAATTAAAACAAAGAGGATTGATTTGTAAATGTACTTTGACTTGTACTTAAATAAATAAAAAAATGTACAAGACGGGGTATTTGATGTTTTATCTAATTTTTTTTGAAGATAAATGTTTATTTTGAAATAGATGAATGTAACACATTCCAAAAAAAGTTGGGATGGGGCGATTTAGGACTAATAGCGATTTGAGAAGTTGAAATAAGAAGGTGATGTGAAACAGGTGAGGCAATAATCTAATCAGAGTATATACAGTAAGTAGCCTCCAGAAAAGGTCTAGTGCTTTAAGAGCAAGGACGGGTCGAGGCTCAACAATCTGCCAAAAGATTGCGTCAGAGAATAATCCAACACTTTGAGAAAAACATTCCACAAAGACAAATTGGTAGGATTTGGAGAATTTCACCTTCTACAGTGCACAATATAATTAAAATATTCAAGGAATCCGATCAAATCTCAATGCGTAAAGGGCGAGAACCACTTCTGAATGCGTGTGATCTCCAATCCCTCAGACGTCACTGTCTTAAAAACCCTCATGAGTCTGTAATGGAGATCCTGACATGTGCTCGGGAATACTTTGGTAAACCTGTCAGTCAACAACATCTGACTTCTTATCTGAGATGGACAGTAGTACAGTGGAATTGGGTTTTGTGGTCCGACGAGTCGACATTTCAAAAGGACCAAAGCAGGAAAAGGACAGTCTAAGCTGTTATCAGCATCAGGTTCAAAAGCCAGCGTCTGTCATGGTATGGGGGTGTTTCAGTGCCTATGGTATGGGGGCGTGTCAGTACCCATTGTAACCCAGGGGTAAAACTTAGATATAAATGGATTAATTAAATAAATAAGTCCGACTGAATATTAGTATTATCTAATATGAGGTCAGGGTGCTGTTAGGACATCAGCCTATAGGAGTCCTATAGCTAGTGAGGGAGATAGGAAGAGACTCAGTTATAACCGAGGCATCGTATCAGCATGTTGATTCTGCTGTTACTGGTGTAAATTGCCAACAGTGTAAAGTGCCACGAGAGAGTCTAAGTTGGAAGGCATGCTAGAGTAATATGCCGTTCTCTTGCACTGGTCAGGTTTTAATGTTGAGTTCAGATGTTGATTGACTGTTTATACGGTGAAGTCCGACCCATCCCGTCAGCAAAGATTCTGGTTAACCTCAGAGAAACTGTTCTAGTAATGGATGGCGAGCCAACCCCACTTGATCTCGAACCTGATTGCAGCTAGGAGGTTGCAGTTTCAGCACACTGCGTCAGAGGGTTCTGATTTGTTTTTCCCTTGGCCCAAGGGATCAGATAGAACTGTGTGCACATTGACATTTGTTTCCTTTGGAGGAGGACACTTAGACTGCACTGACTCGGTACTCTGTAAACCGAGGGACTGTGAACTTTGTCTCACCAGGAGTTTAGTCAAGTTAGTAGTTCAGGGTAATCTGATTTGAGTATCACTTTGAAAGAGGTTGTGTTAACTTAATAATTATGTAGTGTACATATACTGTGTTCTTCTGATAACTGGTTAGGATATAAGTTTGGGATTCTAATTTTGCTTTTATTTCATTTATTTTATTTCCTTACTGTTATATTTGTTCCTATTGGTTATTTTATAAAATATACAAAGTTAACTTAAATTGTATGTCTGGTGTATTATTTCACTGTTGTCATCCAACTCGTGGCTCCAGTTAGTGAATCTATAGTATTTTGATTTGGCCCAATTCCGACCATCTAGGTATCTCAACTACTCATTAGTGATCACACGCTGTAATACCCCAATAAGCGACCCGCCCTCGACGAGCGGGTTACATAGTTAATTGTGGCGACCCAGCCAAGAGCCAGTCAGACGTTGGATTACAACTGTGGAACGCAATACCTTGTGTCCTTTGATAGTTTTCCACGTAACCTTCCTCTGTTGCTGCATTATGGAGATAGTAGATAGGTTAGGGGTTAAGGTGCCCAATGCGGTAATAGAGAGTGGGTTAACTGGGTTAGATAAAGATGAGTCTATTGTTAACGATCTAAAACAATACGGTTCGAATGCTAGGTCTTTAAAAGTAGACGATAACACCTCTGAATTTCATAAGAGCCTCATAGTAGAGTACACCTCAGGGATAGCCCTACAAACTCTAGGACCTTGGTGCCCATATATTCATACACTATATGATGATCCCGAGTCTAATTGTTGTTGAAAACACTTGGCGTTCTCATGTGGACTTGCTTATGCAAGACGATTCAATCTCTGATCTCAATAAGACAAAAATAATAGAAAGTCTTCTTGTTCCAGCATCTAATCTTGTTATGCATCTTGATCCTGCCTCTTCACCTACAGATTACTTATTATTTCTGGATTCTGCTTTCAGAACTATGGCTGATGGAGAGGAACTGTTTGTCCGTTTCATGAATACTTTACAGGATCATGGGGAGAAGCCTTCTGCTTATCTGCAGCGGCTTCAGGTGGCTTTGAACCTTACTGTACGGAAAGTGGGAGTGCCAAGGGGTGAGGTGAACCGACATCTCCTTAAACAATTCTGACGGGGTTGTTGGGATGAGGGTCTGCTCACTGATCTCCAGCTAGAGCGCAAGAAACTCAACCCTCCATCGTTTGCAGAGCTGCTGATGCTGCTACAGGCCACAGAGGAATGACAAGAAACTAAATCCAACAGGATGCAGCGTCATCTGAGTGTCACTAGGCAAAAACCTGTCACCAAGCACACTCTATACGTGAAGTCTGCAAACTCCATACCAGTCAGGATTCCAGAGACATGAGTGTATTGAGAAAGCAAGTAGCTGACTTAAAGGATCAGATAGCCATGCTAGCAGGTGTTAGACAACCTGTTCTCAAAATGGACTTACAGAGAAAGCCTGAATTTAAAAAACCTGACCAGG
Source organism: Noturus placidus (assembly GCA_022414735.1). Lineage (NCBI taxonomy): Eukaryota > Metazoa > Chordata > Actinopteri > Siluriformes > Ictaluridae > Noturus > Noturus placidus. The sequence continues at coordinate 82,119 of JAFFST010045827.1, read as the reverse complement.
CAAACACAGTGATTACCACACAGACCACAGGTGACAATCTCACCCAGAAGCCAAAGCCATAGTCAAAGTCATCTGGCGGCCACATGCGGGTCCGACCCTAATCCCAATCTGGTAAGTGCAAGAAGAAAAGAGCTTAGATTGTGATGCCAGAGGTGGGAAAGGCAAAACACTAGTATAGTGCATTTAAACTGAAATCAGTTTCCGTCGAGGGGCTGCCAGGAACTGTAGCGAGTTGTAAATGTCCCACTGAACCTAAGTTTAATTTAAGAGACGAGCTTTACTAAAGTCTAATACTCAAGTAAATTCCTTTAGAATACCAAGGGGATTGGTAGGTGCAAAGAGTACCGTTCAGATCAAAATAGGAGGGGAGAATGTCCATTATTTATTAGATACAGGCTCCCAAGTCACTACAGTACCCAAATAATTTTACCAGAGTCATTTGGCGAAGCATGGGATTAGACCACTCTACGAGCTGTTAGAAGTCGAAGGCGGAAATGGGCAATCTGCAAATGTGCAATCCTTACCTTGGGTACATTGAGCTCAGTGTCACTTTTCCAAGGGAGTTCCTGGGGTGGAAGCTGAGGGTGCCAACCCTTGCTCTAGTAGTCCAAGATATGAGTGCAGCTTCACAGCCCCTGATGTTAATTGGAACTAAAACCCTGGACGTATTGTATAAAACCTATGCTGGAATCACTGCTGAGGTGATCACATGGGTACAAAGCAGTGCTGAAAGTTCTTAAACTGAGACATCATTAAGATAGATATAGTAGAACTGGATGAGTTATCATCCATGAAAAGAATTCCCACCTTGTTCCGGCTGGTCAGACAGTGGTGGTGGATGGTTCTGTTTCTGCACCTGGACTGCTGTCAGAGAAAATTGTTGTGCTTGAACATCCATCCATATCATCTTTGCCGAGCGGATTACTTGTGAAGACCTGTTTCAATGACGTACCAGCTAAAGCTTTCCATAAAATTCCAGTAGTACTTATCAACAAAACCGATCACGATGTCAGGATTCCTCAGAAATGTGTCATCGGGGAAGTCAGTACCTTCCAGAGAGTTCTTTCACAAAAACAGAGTGTGAATACCCAGAAACCCAGCACTAGTCTTAAATCTACCTTGAACTTCAACTTTGACGGTTCTCCAATTGATGCGGAGTGAAAGGAAAGAATTGTGAAAACTTTCCGATGAGACACCTTTCAAACAAAGAGCTAGACCTATCCATCCTAATGACCTGGAAGCCGTCCGTAAGCACCTGCTAGAGCTGCAACAAGCAGGAGTCTTTCGTGAGGCTTCTTCACATTTTTCTTCACCTATTGTGGTAGTGAGGAAGAGGAATGGGGATGTTCGTCTCTGCATTGATTACAGAAAACTTAACCTCCAGACTATTAAGGATGCTTATGCGCTCCCAAATCTGGAAAAAGAATTTTCCACTTTGAATGGATCCAAATGGTTTTCAGTCCTTGATCTAAAGTCTGGATATTACCAGATTGAGGTTGACGAATCAGATAAACCCAAGATGGCTTTCGTCTGTCCCATGGGTTTTTGGGAGTTTAACCGTATGCCACAAGGTATTACAAATGCTCCGAGCACCTTCCAGCAGCTTATGGAAAAGTGCATGGGGGACATGAATCTTAAAGAGGTCATTGTGTTCCTTGATGATATTATTGTGTTCTCCAAGATGCTTGAAGAGCATGAAGCTAGGCTACTGAAGGTCTTGAATTGTTTCAAAGAGTACAGGCTGAAACTTTCACCCGAGATTTGTGTATTTTTCCAAACTTCAGTGAAGTACTTAGGCCATATTGTGTTGAAGAATGGAGTAGAGACAGACCCTGACAAAGTGGAAGCTCTAAAAACTTGGCCAGTACCTCGTGACCTAAAATCACTGAGGATTTTCTTTGGTATGTCTGGATATTATAGACATTTTATCAAAGACTATTCTAGCATTGTGAAACCTCTAACTGACCTCACCGCAGGGTATCCGCCTCTGCGCAAGAGTAATAACCCTAAGACAAAACCTCAGAACTACCATGATCCTAAGAAACCCTTCAGTGAGTGTTGGACACCTGCATGTGAGCGCGCTTTTAAGGCAATCATAGAGAGGCTCACTACTGCTTTGCTGACCCTAAGTTGTCATAAATACCCAGCAGTCCTACCCAGCAGTCCTACCCAGCAGTCCTACCCAGCAGTCCTACCCAGCAGTCCTACCCAGCAGCCCAGAGTGTTATACATTCTGCATACTGATGCCAGTACTACCGGGATAGGGGCAGCACTGTGTCAGGAACAGCAAGGTCAAATGCGAGTACTTGCTTATGCTAGTAGAGGGTTATCTAGGAGTGAATCACGGTACCCAGCCCACAAACTACAGTTCCTTGCCTTGAATTGGGCCGTGCCTGAGAAATTCAATGACTACTTGTACGGGACTTTGTCGTCACTGTCAGCTCACTGTTGTCACTGACAGTAACCCCCTGACACGCGGTCCTATCCACTTTCAACTTCCGACTTCAGTATCAAGCAGGGAATACGCCTTGCCGAGGGGTGACTTTCATCTCACCGCATTCAAGCTTGAGCTGCTGGCTTCATTGAGGAAGAATATCGCAGATATTTTGAGCTCCAGGAGATTCTCAAGGATGCACTGTCTTGACCTGCATGCTGTGAAAACACAGCAGGCTAATGATAAAGTTGCTACCGAGGCTACCATATCAGCGCTGAAAGGTACGGTTGTGGAAATGGAGCACGCGCTGTTCGGTTGTACACATGACATAGCACACATGAAAAATACCATCAAGTCTCTCACTGCGACTGTGACTCAATTATAGAATAAATGTGAGGATTTGGAGTCGAGGTCGCGGTGTAACAACGTTCAAATAATGGGAGTTCCAGAAGGTACTGACACATGTACAACTACTGCTGTAGCGGCCTTGTTAAAAAAGGCGTTTGGTCTGGAGAAGGAGCCGGTTTTGGACCGGTCCCACCGGACCCTTCAGCCAAAGCCCAAGCTTGATGAACGACCACGAGCTATTGTGTGCAAATTCCACTATCACAGTGACTGTGTTGATATTTTACGCCGTGCGAGGGAGCTCAAGCAGATTAAAGTGAGGAATCTGATTATCTCCGTTTTCCCTGACTATACAGTCAAGATAGCCCGGGCACGAGCTGCATTTAATGAGGTTCGGCGTCAACTTCGTGATATTGAGGGCACTCGGTATGGAATACTTCACCCAGCTTGGCTTCGCATTACTCATAACGGTGTCCAGAAGGACTTTATTTCAGCAGAGGAAGCAGAAGACTATGTTAAACTCTTGATATCAGGATGAACTGTATCACCTGCACAGTGGCGAGTTTTTTTTTTTTTTTGTTTGTTTTTTTTTAAAGTTAAGGACATATCTGTTATTGCGCTCAGATTGTTAATCAGTCTGTAGGGGATTTTTTTCTCTTACTGAAATCTTTTGTTTTGGTAAGGGTTTGTTAGTTCAGCGTTCTTTCCGAGAGGTTGTCTCATTGTGCTGTATTTCACAATGTGGACAACTTTTGGTTATAGAGGGATACACTGCTGTCTCCTTTGGGTTATGGAGACTTTGGGTGTTTTTATGTTTGAGGGATTGTTGGGGGGAGGGGAAATCACTCCGGCTCTAATTGATTATTTATATCCCTATGGTTTACTTTATTACATGGTTAGTAGTAATATTGATCCCAGCACGGCTAGGACAGGCACGCCTTTTAAGATTTATTAGTTGGCACGTCATAGGTATGGGTAATCCTGTAAAGAGGATATATTTTGAAAGAGGATACAATATAATAAGAGGATACAATATTTGAAACTTTTAAAAACTCCGATATAGTATTTTTACAGGAGACTCACCGTTGTATTAAATATCATAGATTATATTGCCCTTGATTCTTTTGTATTTTTATATATTTATACAACCAGCCATAGTTAGTGTAGCCATCATGTGCTGAGGGCATTGGGGGGGAGGGGGGGTGCCGGGGATGAATTATGTGTAAATGAACCACATGTAAAATTACATATAAATGAATCATATATAAATCTTGCTTGGGGGGTATGTTACTGGGGTTAAAGGTTTGATTCTGTATGGATTTATGAAAATTAATCATATGTAATTAAATCACATGTACATGAATCATAAGTAAATTAATCAAATGTAAACTTTCCTGGGTGGGGTGGGAGGGGCTGTTATCGGGGTAAAAAATGTTGATTCAGTATTGATATATTTTGTATATATTTTGAAAAGTGTATGAGAATCAATAAAAATTGTTATGGAAAAAAAAAGAAGAGTACATACGACCTCAGACTAGATGCTTCTTCTGACTTGATAGTAGGCCACCTAAGCGCTTGCACTTTGCTTTATCAGTAATTCTGTGATTACATTTTGCCTTTTCATGACATCCGTGAGGGAATCATCATCCAAACAAGGGATATCTCTTGGGGCTTCCTTACGTATTGAACTTTGCATAGGCCTTCTTATAGTGATTGAAGATGGGCCTTGGGTCTCCAGTTTCGCTTGTGATGGCGTATGTGTCGCCTTGTTAGTGACATTTTGGTCAGAGTATGCTCTGAGTTTTGTTTGAACTCTTTTAGTGGTCGTTGGAACAATATATTCGGTTTAAGCTCTAGATGAAGTTGTGGTGTTACTTGTTTGAGAGTGCAATAACTGCAACTCCGTAAGAGCATTATTTTAGCTTCAGCTTCTGCTATTTTTGTTTGCAGTTTGAGTTTTTTGTCTTTTTGATTTTATTCTCACTTCTTCCATGTCCAGGTCCAGTTGCTCCTCCAGCAACTCTGATTGAGCAATTAATATAGCGCGTTGTACTTGAGCTTCAGAAAGAGTGCTGGACACATTGCTGCTCCGACTGGAGGCCTAGCTTCAGGCCTTTTCTGCGGCCTGTGAAACGCTGTCATGTGGCGATACAGATTCCATTATAGCAGCTCCATGCAGATAATCAGACATTTGATCGAGTGCACCATCCACATCATCCACTTTGAGCCAAAGTTCAACACCTTTGAGGAACTCTTTGCACTGTAATAATTTAGGCTCATACCAGTCATTATGATTATGCTCTTTTTCTTCATCAGGCAATAAGGACTGAACCGTGATTTGCAACTCCATAAACTCGTCCAGATACTGAACATAGATGGTAATTTGTTGTTTTACTTCTTCCTTTGTGTCACCAGCTTTGATAAGAGCATTTATCTCATTACGTTTTCGCGTGAGGACTCCCAGTTTTCCTGTACGCAACGCGATTAATTTAAACAATTCTCTTTCCCTTTGAACCAGGGACTCCACATCCTCTGCCTGTTCTTGCATTTTCACAATGTTATTACAGAGTAACATCAACATTCAAAGATGTGAATATAATCTGTGCTTCTCATGAACGTGGAGGTCCTGAGCGCGGCGGCCCAGTGTGTGACTTACAAACACTGTTTTACTCACGGTTCCACAGAGAAGATCTTTTGATCTGGCCCAATTCCGACCATTTAAGTATCTCAACTACTCATTACGCTGTAATACCCCAATAAGCAACCCGCCCTCGACGAGCGGGTTACACCATGGTATGGGGAGTGTCAGTGACCATGGTATGGGGGCGTGTCAGTGCCCATGGTATGGGGTGTGTCAGTGCCCATGGTATGGGGGCGTGTCAGTACCCATGGTATGGGGAGTGCCAGTGCCCATGGTATGGGGGGGTGGCAGTGCCCATGGTATGGGGGCGTGTCAGTACCCATGGTATGGGGGTGTGTCAGTGCCCATGGTATGGGGGCGTGTCAGTGCCCATTGTATGGGGTGTGTCAGTGCCCATGGTATGGGGGCATGTCAGTACCCATGGTATGGGGAGTGCCAGTGCCCATGGTATGGGGGGGTGGCAGTGCCCATGGTATGGGGGCGTGTCAGTACCCATGGTATGGGGGTGTGTCAGTGCCCATGGTATGGGGGCGTGTCAGTGCCCATTGTATGGGGTGTGTCAGTGCCCATGGTATGGGGGCATGTCAGTACCCATGGTATGGGGAGTGCCAGTGCCCATGGTATGGGGGGGTGGCAGTGCCCATGGTATGGGGGCGTGTCAGTACCCATGGTATGGGGGTGTGTCAGTGCCCATGGTATGGGGGCGTGTCAGTGCCCATGGTATGGAGGTGTGTCAGTGCTCATGCTGCAGTCCTGACCTGTCTCTGATTGAGAACAGTTACACAGCAGAAGAAATGCATAATGGTCGAATGGGGAAAATTTCCGCTTGCTAAACTTAACCAACTGGTGTATTCACTCATCATCCAAACACTTAATAAGTGTTATTAACAGAAATGGTGATGTTACACAGCGGTAAACAGTCGACTGTCACAATTTATTTGGAGTATGTTACAGTTATCAGATTAGAAATTTTATTTTTTCAAAAATACAATTGAAATCCCAGCACCACTAAGCTGTCACTGTTGGGCCCTTGAGCATGGCCCTTAACCCTGAACTGCTCAGATGTATAAATGAGAGAAATGTTACATACATCTGCTACATACATCTCCATGCAGCACTCATCCACCTTTCCTGCTACTCGAGAGTTACATAACTGTACACCAGTTATGCACACCTCTGACTCTCACCTATAGACATTTCTTTAAATAAACTAGCAGAAGAACCTGCGTATACGTGAGCAGACTTGTAGATGTTTACGTTTTATGTTACGAGATGGTGTAATATTTAACAGAACGCAAACAGCAGGCTGATTGTGTGTAACGTCTTTACATTTTAAATCACTATTACATGCGCCTTGATTCCTGCACCTATGAAAAAGAAACTATCAGAGAGATAGAAATGTGTTTCTCTGTTTGATGGCAGTTGCTATGGCAACAACACATCAGACTTTAAATATGAAAGTGGGGGGGGGGGG
>JAFFST010045827.1:49558-61764 GCA_022414735.1 Noturus placidus | reverse complement strand
ATCTTTTTTTCATTTGTTTTTTTTTTTTTTTTTTTTTTTTTAATAAATTTGCAAACATTTCAAATAAATTTCTTTCATGTTGTCATTATGGGGTATTGTTTGTAGAATTTTGAGCAAAATAATGAATTTAATCCATTTTGGAATAAGGCTGTAAAATTAACAAAATGTGGGAAAACTGAAGCTCTGTGAATACTTTCCGGATGCACTGTAAGCAATAATCTTTCTGATTATGCCGTAACTCTAAATCATGTGTACCTAACCCTAACCCTGGACGGCTGTGGCTCAAGTAGTAGAGGAGGTTGTCCATGACTCCACATGCTGAAGTCACCTTGGGCAAGACACTGAGCCCCAAGTTGCTCCCGATGGCAAGTTAGCCCTTGCATGGCCGCTCTGCTACGATTGGTATGTGAGTGTGAGTGTGAGTGTGTGTGTGTGAGTGTGTGAGTGTGTGAATGGGTGAATGAGACACAGTGTAAAGTGCTTTGAAAAAGCTAAGGTTAAAGAAAAGCACTATATAATTTCAGATTTATATAGCGTTTTTCTAGACATTCAAAGTGCTTTACATAGTCTTCTCAACCACCACTAGTGTGTAGCATCCACCTGGATGATGTGACGGCAGCCGTATTGTGCTAGAACTCCAACCACTCGCCAGCTATTAGTGGAGAAGAGAGTGATATAGCCAATTCAGGGATGGGGATTATTATAGGACCATGATAGAGAATGGCCAATAGGAGAAATCCATCACAGATTGAAACACCCCTACTCTTTCCCATAAGTGCCCTGGGATCGTTAAAGGCCTCAGAGAGTCAGGACCTCGGTTTAACCCGTCACTATTCTGGGGCATTGGGACCCACACAGACCACAGAGTGAGCACCCCTGCTGGCCTCACTAATACCACTTCCAGCAACAACCTTAGTTTTCCCCAGGAGGTCTCCCATCCACATAATCACCAGACTCAACCCTGCTTAGATTCAGTGGAAAACCAGGCAAGAATTGCAGCGAGATATGGCTCTAGCTGTGAAAGATCTTACTGTGATTATAAGAATCCCGTCTCTCAATTGAAGCTGGAGGGTGGAGTCTGGGAAAATGTGTGGCAATGAATGAGTGTACACCTTTGTGTAATTAATGATGCCTATTTATAGGTGTATGTGTTACAGGAGCTGCTGAAAAGCTGAACAAGAGAGCCTATGCTGAGCTGATAAAAACAGTGATTTGACAGCGTTTTGCTGTGTGTGTGTGTGTGTGTGTGTGTGCGTGTGTGTCAGTCAGTCAGCATAAAGGTGGCACTTTCATTTCTGTTCAACCATTTACATTTAGAAGTTCTTACATGCTGAAATGCACAGCCCAAAGTAAAATAAACGGACTCGCACTCTCTCGCTCTCACACCTGCATCCCGAATCCTCCCGAGTTCTCTTCACGCCACCCGGGGTGTCACACTCATTTACATAATATTACAAAGATAGTCTTTTTTTTATCTCAGAAATATTGCTAAGATAAGAGATATACTGTCACTGCATGGCACAGAAAACATAGTGCATGCTTTTCTTACCTCTAGATGGGACTGGTGTGAAGCCATGCTGTCTGGATGTAGGTGCATAAACAAGCTCCAGTCCAGATCACTCCTATCTTATCAATACTGCATTAACGCCCAGTAAAATTTCTAATTGATTATTAAATGTTACTAATGATGTATTCAGCACTGAATGTAAGTGAGAATGTAATCACTTAGTAACTGAATGAATTTTTGGTGTTTTATGGTAAATCGTCTGCACTTATATAGTATATGTTATATATATACACTAATGGTAGTAGAGCTGCCATGTAAGCATGCCATGCGTGGGGTTATGTGGGCCAGGAATCAAACCACCAACCCTACGATTAGTGGACAACCCGCTCTACCACCTGATCCACAGTAGCCCGATCTAAGAGGTGCAGGCTCTTTATTAGTACCTAGAATAATGACGACTACAGCAGGAGGCAGAGCTTTTTCCTACAGTTTCCACACAGTTATTGATCAGCCTTCTAGTCTTCAGGGCTCAGACACAGTCTCTATATTTAAGTCTAGGATTTAGTCTTTCAGCTTACCCTAGTTACGGTTATAATTTGTGAATGAAAAAAATTATTTTTCCAGCAGCCCTGTTAATTAGTGTTTTTCAGTGTTTCTAGGGCATAGTTGCAGGGTTAACTAAATTAAAAAAACCAGATACAAATATTTTGAGCACTAAAGAGATATAAATACAGACACTGGTATTGCATTACACCCATAATATCTCAAATGAAATAAAATGAATTCGTCAGAGGGAGAAGCGGACATTATTTTGACTCAAGTCTCTTTCTGAAACCTGACAGCATCGACAAATCCAAGCAGTGATGAACAGGGACATGCAGAGAAACGGAACAACGTTGTTTTGTCAGCGGAATTAGTCCTGGCTCTAAAGTGTTGCACAGCATTTAAAGAAGACGTCATGGCAAAAGGAACGGATTTATAAGCAGCTCAATGATTATAGTATAAAAGAACAACAGACAAAGAACCAAGGAGAACAAACAAGAAGTTTGCTTTAAGGGTGAAAGAGTTGAAGCGAAGAGAGAAAGAAAGACAGATGTTGAGTCATCCACAAACCGGTGCACAGTGTGATGAAACATCATGCCTTCAGGATCAGGATCAAGATCCAGAATGGGTGCTCTGTACACAAGACTAAATCAAATCCAAAGAGTGTAACAAGTGCTGAGTACAGATTTACAGTTTCAGTACTCAGGAAGTCAGTTAGTATGGCTGTGTTTCACAACGTGTTTGCTTGCATCACACATGTACTGTAATAGCGCAGCTCCAATTAGCACCGCTAAACTAAACTCCAAGCTTACAGGGCTACTGCTATGAAATATGCATGTGGTTGTCTGGGTTCGTGCTCTGGCTGGACGTGTGTGCGTGCAATACCCATGTGTGTATGAAGTAAGGTTTTCAGCTTAGCGAAACGTCATGATCATTGCTGGGGTTGTGTGTGTGTGTGTGTGTGTATGTTGGGGAGGGAGGGTTGGAGATGTTGCAGGAGAGTGTCTGGGTGCTTGGGGTGGCATACTTGCTATCCTTGAACCCTCAGAAATAAGGATCAAGGATAGCAGGCTTTGCAATGCTAAGCAGAAATGATAGCAGGATCCACGTCTAGAAATACCTGGGCAATAACTGTAACATTTTTTAACATCAGTAGGCTTCTCGGGTACATTGTTGCGCAAATTAAAAATCCAGTCTAACCCCATTAAATTAAAGTGAACTTCAGTGTATTGACACGAACATTAAAGAAAAAGTGGTTTTAATGAGTCAGTACACAGTATTACATCATGTTGTGACTACAGTGTAGTGAGAGGGCTCTATACGATAGGGACTGTAGTTACAGTGTGATGTAATGCTGCTAGCTACATTTCTCCATTACCACCCAAAATAACTGCATTTTCACACACATCCACAGGGAATGGTTTTCCGTTTTGGGTTGCTTTCTGACCTAGATGGACCTCGGTGTATAATATTAAACTGTAAACGAAAACTCTTCTTCCTGCAGAGTTTATCACATTTATAATACTCGCAATCACATGCTTCTCTCTGACCCCATTTCGTGTGTCTTGTGTTTGAATTGTAACTTAATTGCTTACTACATATGGGCATTCACACTTGACTGTCACTTGTATTGTGCATTATGGGCAAATCGCTTAGTAACACTTTTCAGACAACTTCCTGTGTTGCAGTTCAATTCCAGGAGCTCGTTGCAACAGACGGACGGTTGCTACACTGAAAAGCGTAGATCAACTGCTTCAACTGGGGTTGTACACTGAACATGGCTTGAAGAGACAGGTGCATTTACATTCGTAATAACATCTGGCTAAATGTGTCCGGAAGCGGTTTGCACGATCATGCTTAAACGCATCTCTAGCACCAGCACGTGAAAGAGTCCATCCACCCATCCACCTTCAACCGCTTACTCCTTTTCAGGGTCACGGGGGAACCTGGAGCCTATCCCAGGAGGCATCGGGCACAAGGTGGCGTACACCCTGGACAGGGTGCCAGTCCATCGCAGGGCACAAAGAGTGTAAAGGATAAATCCATTATCACACTTTAATGTGAAAAGAATTTCAAAGCAGCATGCAAGAAAGAGGGGAGGAGAATTTTGTCCATAGAGAGCTGCCGTAATTCTAAAACCATTCGCCTAAAAGACGTGAAATGAGACAGTGGGTCAATGAATAACCGGTGAAAGTATACCGTTGTGGCCAAAAGTTTGCATACCCCTTGCAGAAACGAAATAAGACAGATCATAAAATTCCCATGTTGTTTTTTACTTAGTCCTGTCCTAAATAAGATATTTCACATAACAGATAATAGCTGAATTTATAAAAAGGTACCCTGTTCAAAAGTTTACATTCCCTTGATTCTGAATATCGACATGATGTTTTTACATGTTGTGAAAGTTGTTCATGAGTCCCTTGTTTGTCCTGAGCAGTTAAACTGCCCACTGTTTTTCAGAGAAATCCTCCTGGTCCTGCACATTCTTTACTTTTCCAGCAAATTCTACATATTCTACATCCTTTCCAACAGCGACTATATTATGTTGAGATCCATCTTTTCACACTGAGAGTGTGGAACGACTGAGGGACTCTTACTCGACTATTACAAAAGGTGCAAATGTACACTGATGCTCAAGAAGGCAATATGATATATTAAGAGCTGGGGGGGGGGTGTAAACTTTTGAACAGGATGATGGGTGTAAATTGTTAGCAGGTCTAATAGCAGGGTGGATTGGCCTTTACTGAATCAATCCCGGATGTCATGGAGTATTGTTAAACTCGTTTCCTTGGTTTAAATAGTAAATAAAGGCTATTGCGTCCTTTCATCGTTGTGATCGATAGTAGTTGATGATCGATAAAAATAGACTGTTAGAAAGGGCTGTTCTTTTCACTCGCCCAACGTTATCTGTAGACTTTATCTTCTCTCCAAGCCACATTTCAGGGTTCAGATGTTCCATCAGGTTACTGTAGCAAGATGCTGTCATTCCTCTTCTTGACATTTTCACAAGCACAGTTTGCAGTCTGATTAGCTTTAAGGCACTGATAGTGATACTGTCATTAATAATCGTGAAATACGTCCAGATAGCTGCTATTTCGTGTCGTCTGAGCTTAACACTCCAACGTACACAACATACATCATGTCGTATACCATAGTACTGGACCATGGTATTGGCACATATTTTGCGAGTATGAGCATGTTATTAGGTCAATACCCATATCAGTATCAATGCATCCATTATTATTATTATTATTATCATTATTATATACGTACAATGTTGGTCAATCCTTACATTTATTTCAATAACTAGGGCGTATAATAATTCTGTGTGATGAATCTCAGCAGAAGGCTTACAGTGGAGGTTAATGGAGCATGAGTGCAAAACTTTAAAGCTTCTGTTTTCTAACTGCCAAAGCTGCAATTCAACAAAACACCTCCTCTGGGTGTCTCTATTAATATATTCATGACACTAACATTTTGTTGTTGTTGTTGTTGTTTAGGAATGTATGCATAGCAGAAGAAGTTTCAGGGAATTTGGTCATTTATCAGCAAAACACAGATCACTTATGTGGAAGGTTTGCATCTCAGAAATAGTCCTAGTATAAACACCATGGCAGGACAATTGTAAATGAAGCCTCAGTTATGTAAATGTGAAATGTCTCAGGTGACTTCCTATTAGCAAAAAAAAAAAAAAATTAATAATAATATTTAGGTCTTACAAGGAAGCATTTAAAGTGAACCTATTATAGTTGAAACTGAAACGTACCTAATTTTGTCTTAAAGGTCTCATACGATAGATTTACACTCATCCGAGATAAAAAAAAAAAAAAAAACACTTTAACGTGCTCATAAACTGCAGCGTTAACTTTTCCCCCACAAAGAGAGGTTGTGCATAAGGTATATGAGGAATATAGACAGAATGACAGATTGGATAAACACACCTAGCTGCCAAGAGTGCATTTATCCCTTTCTCGTTATTTCCACTCTAAACGCTATAGAATATAAGACCACTGCTACATCTGACAGTTTAAACAGTATTCAAGCTATATGTAATAAAACATGATAAATACCAAATACTTTGTGTTTTTAACAGTGGAACTAAATGCTCACTGGTCTCTAAACACAAATTATGATATTAACGATATCTGTAGGCACTGTAGGCTTATAACTGTTTGAAGAAAAAAAAAGTGTTTCTTTGTGAAATGCTATCTCTCGCATTCCCGTTTCTTTTTCTTTTAACACACTGCCAAATGGTGCAGGAGAATTAAAGCCTCAAGAGCTTTATCAAAATGAAGAACTTCACACCTTTACAGTTTTATTCCATGTACAGTAGGAATGAGGAGAGCTTTTAGATCTTTTAATACTGTTGAAATCTGCTTTGGACATCGTTGGACATTGTATCCTTGTGTGAAGTACAATATTAACCGATAATGCTGTTGGTATTCTAACAGCGCTGACTATTATCTAAATAATCGCATTAGTTTCATTTAATGCAGTAACGTTATCTGTGACTTCAAATGGATTTGGATGGATTTATTCGCAGTTCATAAAGTCTGCTGTATTTACTGCAGTTCATATTTGACTGAAGAAGCCTATTATGTCGAAGAGAAGTAATAAATATATTGAAATATAATAAATTAAAAATGAATAAATTGAAATAAATAATAAATAATAAATTGAAATATGCAAACAGTTAAAATACACAAAATCTAAGTTGTAAGGGAACAGAATTGAAAAGGTTTGCACTTGAAGTCAGGAAAATACCCTCTAAGAGCTCTAATAACCCTCTAATAATGCTCTAAGAGCGATTTGAAGGAGGATAATTTAATATTTAAACCTAAATAGTGTTGAAAATGTCAACAAGCCCCATTTTGTGCAGCTCTTCCCTTACATCAGCATGAAAATAGATCCCAAAATAGTGAATGTAAGAATCAGGAGAATATGATTAGGCTTTTTTTTTTTTTTTAAAGCGATAAATAAGTAAAACTGCACATTGCAGCCACTGTTATTTCATCAGTTTGGTATTTATATTTTTGGTCTGTGGTAATAAACATATTGCTGTTCATTATTTAATCATATAAAAATGATCATTTACGACTAGAAGATAATGTGGCATCCACACAGTCGGCCTGTAGAAGATGGACACGTGGTTTTCTGTGTATTGTCTGTTGTGTTGTTGTACTGAGAACTTTTTCATTGGGACAATGTTCATTTATTATACTCGCAGGAGAAAGGGGACGTAGGGGTGCGTGGCAAAAAAAACGTCTCATAGCACGATATTATTTCAGGCTGGATGACGGTCCACTATATGATCCTGATTAATGCTCGTTCTGGTTTTTAAGACTGAAGAGACAGACCAAACTAATTCCCCTATTGATTAAAAACAATATAAGGAAACAATATAATATAAGGAAACAATATATACAACAATATAAGGAAACTATAATAATCTAAAGGCTTGTCATGGCACTTTTGTTATTATTGTTTACTTGTATACCTGTGTGTTCTGGATTTCAGCACACTCTTTCTGATGCTTTATTGTATACTGAGAAGGGCAAACAAATTAGTTGTGTTTCCTCTACGAGTTACCATGCCTTTGCATATTTTGAAAAGAACTGCTGTTTGCGCTGTGTACGTTGTGTAAAACCCAAACAGTCCAATATATCTGGTGTAGAATTTTAGGCACCAGCTCCTCCGCGTCGCCAGACATGCTGCATCATCATATGGCTTTCATTCACAATTCCCCAAAAGATCAAATTCAATGAATTGATGTCTAATGGAGGCTGTGGGAGAAACCTTCGAAGTTCAGACAAGTGCCGGACTGAACACAACACGGAACGCCCCAACATACCAGGACTGACGATCGCATGCGTCGACCCTTCACTGATTTAAAAATCTCCTTTTAAATGATGTTTGAGAAATAGGTTTGGGACAAATGTATTGGCCTGTAATAAAAATCATGCAAGCGCACATTTGGACTCTATCCACTTGTATATATTTATGTTTATATTGTGGATTTAACTGTAATCCTACACGCCAATGCCAAGCACAAAATGTGTATATGAGATCATGATTATCTAAACATGGTGGAACCAAACTATACAGGAGCAGAGCTGAAGACTTGACATTCTGTGTGTATGGCACATGTGTATCAAACAAGTGTGTGCGTGCGCGTGTGTGTGTGTGTGTGTGTGTGTATGTGTATGTGTGTGTGTGTACCTGGGGGCGGATAACTCTCTCAATGTTCTTCAGTGCAGTACCAGGAGAGGGAGGGGAACAGTCTGGAGTCAGACTGCTGTAGTCATCACCATGGTTACGCTGCTCCACATCACCAGTCGAAACATTCAAAGAGTGGCCTTGAGATATAGATAGATAGATAGATAGATAGATAGATAGATAGATAGATAGATAGATAGATAGATAGATAGATTTAAAAGAGAGAGAGAATTAAAAACTCAAATACACAACATGGAATAAACGTGTAATATTCTTGTTAATCTTCATAATGTTTGCAGTACAAGTCGAGTACAACTGATGTCAATTGCCTTTGTGTGTGTTTTACTGTAAAAGTATGTTGTGTATTAAAATTTTAAGTTTAAAACACATGCCAAAGTGCAACACCTGCAAAACACACACACACACACACACACACACAATTCCAAGATGCAGGGGTCAGGTATAAATTTGTACACTTTCATTCTCCAGAGTGTGAGTAAGAAACAGGGAGAAAAGTGGGAGAAATGAAATGATGAGTGGGATATGTGAGAGGAACTACCTCATCAATCACACACATTCACAGCTCCAGTTCAAGTTACCACAGATATTCACACTACTGAGAAAGCCCTGAGGCAGTACACCAGTCACGGTGCAGACTGTTATACTGTTTATAGAATGCAGAGTTTCGAATAAAATACTGTGATGAATTATTACCACTTCCCTGAACAGAGAAATGTTATTTAATGTTCTTGTTAATGTGAAACCTGACATTCTGTGAATTCATCCTACATAAATGTGATTTTTTTCCCACCATAATGTTTATTGACTGCCCCAACAACTCCCTTGGACTTTCATTATAAATACATTTTGAGTACAGTGGGGGAAATAAGTATTGGAGCCGGTAACATTTCTTTCAGTAAATATATTTCCAATGAGGTTATTCACATGAAACTTTCACCAGACATCAGTATTAACTCAAGAAATCTGGAAATATAAAGAATTCACAACATTAAAGTCCATAAATAAAGTTCTGTGTAATAAAGTGGAATGACAAGGGAAAAAAAGTGTTGAACACACTAAGAAAAAGCAGTTCTCCAAGGCAAGGTAACAAATCCGTACGTAAATATACCCCCTTTCTGTGCAATTAATATCAGCTGGGTTAGTAAATTGAAGGTCTATAAAAAGGCTTTTCATTATTTCCAGATTTCTTGAGTTAATTCTGATAAATGTTGAAATAAATTTCATGTGAATAACCTCATTGGAAATATATTTACTGAATAAAATGTTGACATGTCCAATACTTATTTCCCCCACTGTACATGTCCTTTTCCTAGTGTGAGGTATCATATTGAAAACTGTGGTAATGTAACATGCGCACATACGGTAAGTAGCTCTTTGAGATAGTATTGCTCTGTGACCCTGCAAGTCATTTTAAAAAGAAATAATGACAATGTTTTTTACCCCGAAATACTGCTGTGTACATTTTAATATGTGTGTGCTGTTGGGGAAAATGATTAGCAGCTGTTTCGGATGTATATAGGTTATGTTTTTTGTACCTATGAAAGTTCTTCTTGGAGATATAATGAGCACTTCTAGTCCTTTTACCCCTGTATTTCCTGCAGGCATTCCCCCACCAATCTAAACTTGTATAATGAATGTCTTATGAGAGATTTGGAGGTAGCACAGAAACTGGTGTCAATCTCAAATCTACTGTAACTCTCATCAGCAGGCTTTAGCAATCTGAAGGGCTGACTCATCATCCAGACTTAATGTAGATCATTTGGAATGTCATACACGAAGATGTATAGCAGGCCATTTTATATTCGCATTAGCTTTTCATTTTATTAGTTTACACAATGCAAAAATCAACTACAGATCTATAGGCACCCTTCATGGAAATGAGCAAAACGTGTATAGGGCTCTACATGGATATGAAAGAATTGCACAAACAACATAGGATTAGCAATTATTTCATATCCATGAGAGCAGAGTACTTTTGTTATTTTTTATTTATTTATTTTTTACAAAAGATCAAAAATGTTTACCATTGGTGTCAATATTAGTTATTAGGTTGGATCTTACAGCAGGACAATGATCCAAAACATCATCAAAATCTACACAAAAATGGTTTACTGACCACAAAATCAAGATCCTGTCATGACTATCCCAGTCCCCTGACCTGAACCCCATAGAAAACCTGTGGGGTAAACTGAAGAGGAGATTTTCTTCATTTCTTCAGTTTCTTCAAGTCTTCAGCTTGACGATCCATGCAGTAGCCCTCTTAAGGGGTTCTATCAGTAAAAGTACTTACTTTGGTACTCAGTCTTTCCTTATTTTGGAGTCATCACTAGAAAATTTCAGTGGTCCTTCTGGGATTATGGTCCAGTTTCATTCAGACTATAACAGGAATTCTGGGCACTTTAGCCATCTATTAATACCAAAGAACAAATCTACTGTTACTCCATGTGAAGCATCATCTGCAGAGTTGAATGCACCACTCACATATTGTCATTGAGATCTGAGGATGTACTGAAGATGTACTTTAAAACAGAGGTACTGTCAGATAGATTGTAGAAGTAGGAGTTGAAGTTCCTTCCTGAGCATCTTATCAAAACATACAGCAGCTGCTTGGGACGATCGCCATTTTTACCGGAGCCACTCTAGCCTTTCCCATTACAAAGTGATAGGGATAAATAAGGAGACAGTAAATGATCAAATTTTATATACGGATTTAAAAGCTGCTTTGTGGCAATGTCTACAGAGGCAACATTGACAGCACCATGGATCACTAAAATACTCGAAATATGTCCACTTCTTCCCATCTCATTCCACCTTTCCTCTTCATACACATCCTCACAAAAGTGTCATGAATACTGGGGGGCTTCCCTTCTTCCCTTCTCCCTTGCCTTCCTTTCATATGCAAACGACATTGGAATATTCATGAAGCACTAAAGTGCACTGTGTTAATTATTTAAAAAAAAAACTGTCAGCCTCTTTCAGCGTAGCACACCGAGATTGTGTCGCTCTTATCCTGGCTCTGGAATGGCATTTCACTGCAAGCAGGTGGTGAAGGAGCCATTTGCTGCACATTAGAGCATTTGTCTTCACTAATGAAAGACAAGACTGCAAACTCAACACACTCAGAGAATCTGTGAGGGTACACTAGGCACGGAGAGGCACACAGGCAGTAGGAGATGATGTGTTGTCCTAGCACAGACAGGGCATCAATGCAAGGGCACTTATCCTACCGGTAGGGTTAGCCAGGTTAGCAGAAAGTTATCAGTTACACACATACACAGTGTTTTTATAATGATTTTATTTGTATAGTATTGTTTTTTTAAACTTTATTTAAAAGTCAATTCTGGACTCCACATGACCGCTGAAGGTGTTCTGTGGTGTCTCGTACCAAGACGTTAGCAGTAGATCCTTTAAGTCCTGTAAGTTGTAAGGTCGGGCCTCCGTGGATCGGACTTGTTTCCCACAGACGCTCGATTGGATTGAGATCTGGAGAATTTGGAGGCTGAGTCAACACCTTGAACTCTTTCTCATGTTCCTCAAACCGTTCCTGAACAGTTTTTGCAGTGTGTCAGGGAGCATTATCCTGCTGAAAGAGACCACGGATATTAAGGAATGCCGTTGCTATGAAGGTGTGTACTCGGTCTGCAACACTATTTAGGTATGTGGTACGTGTTCCCAGCAGAACCGGTTGTCCTTCCTTGGACTACATTTGGTAGGTACTAACCACTGCATACTGAGAACACCCCACAAGACCTGCCATTTGGAGATCATTTAGGAGCTCTGACCCAGTCGTCTAGCCATCACAATTACGCCCTCAAAGATGCTCAGATCCTTACACTTACAGTGCCTTGCGAAAGTATTCGGCCCCCTTGAACTGTTCGACCTTTTGCCACATTTCAGGCCTCAAACATAAAGATATAAA